>ARYC01022749.1:0-21147 GCA_000711775.1 Oxytricha trifallax
CTATGCTTACTCTCTTGCAGCTACTCTGAATCAAGTCTACTGTATATATATGCAAGTCATGTATTAGTTGATATAGCAGCAGTTTCTTGTAGTGGGTCTTTATTTAACTCCAGTAGAATTCGATTCCATTAAATTAAGGGCTTTAAGGAACATTGTATACAGGAGTAATGTTTAACTCTTCATAAGCTTTCTTAGACTCCTTAGTCTTATGAACTGAGAGGTTGTCAACAAACAGGGATGATCTCTTAATCGTTGTATTTATCTCTCAGATTATGTAGGAACTCTATGTACTACTCTCGCTTAATAGAGCGAGGATGAATAACATAACTTTCTAAGACAGAGTCTTCGCTAATACCTGCTAAAATTGCATGGGTTACAACCTTTACTTTCTAATCGTAGACTTCAATATTATCATCTTTCTTATACCAAGACTTATTAATAAAAGTGTTGAAGGTAAACACAGCTTCATCAGAGTGTATGAACTTGATTATTAGTAATAGCTCTCTGCATTTAATCATATATATAGTTTAAATTATTACTATAAAATGTTACTGTAAAATCAATCACTCTCTTCACTCTGTTGACAGTCTTGAAAGTAATACCATTTCTTCTATAAATATTGGCTATAGTCTAAGGAGATATACGCATGTCAGCAAACCTGCGATGAAACATCACAGCTCGTTAGTCTAATGGAAAGTGTGCCCAATACTTCAAAGTCTTAGAGTCGCAGAGGAAGTCAATATGAGCCTGAGAGAACTTTTATTTTCTTGCAAGATGCGTTCAACAACCAGAATTAAAATGCTAAACGCTAGCAAGCAGTGAAACCTAACAGTTGAGGCACTCTAGCGTAATAACTTTGCTATAGCTGCATAATTTAGTACAGGTTAGGCTTAGTCTATATTAATACTTGTACCATACCTAAGCTTAAGCAGTAAATCTAAATACTACTCATCATAAATAGACCCTAAATATCACTAATTTCTATTTCTCATTTTGCAAATTGGCCTAATTTCTCTACTAACCCCAATAAGACCCCAACTATACCCTACAAATCAAAGCACTTATAAACCTCACTAAGGGGTTTTGGGGTTTTGAATCAGCTCACATTAAATGTATTCCTTATTAGTCTTTCAAATAATCACATCAAGTTTAGAAAAAATTATATTTTGAATTTAAATGCGTTTTAAAATTATGAAAGTTAACCCTGGCCTCTCATTGGTATATAGTAGACTACTAAAATTCAAAGAATATAAATTCGCTTTCGACTATATAATGGCACTGCCTCTAGAAATCTTAATAAAAGATTCTAACAATAATTTGAACATGATATCTTCAATTATTACTTTGGCTATGGAATAATGGAGTGATGCTATAATTAACAGAGAAATTAAAAAAGATAGTGAATGCAAGAAAGAATTTGCAATTTTAATATTATTTAATGTATATTTCTATCATATAATTTAAATAAGTTTAAATAAATATTGGAATTTACATGGAATCTATACAAGAAATTTCCTTTTAAAGCTGACTTTTAAGATATTCTAAACCAATTATGCTTTTCTTATGAATCCCTAAATTAAAATTTCAATCCGCTCTACTATAAGTTGCTAATTTATAATATAATTTAATATTCTATTATTTTTATTTAAAATATCATAAAAATAATCTATCTATTCATTGAAAACAATTTATTAATCATAAATTGAATGAATGTACAGGGCTTATATGTATGATAATAAGAAATCAGTTCTAATGATCAATCACAGTGTTTCTACATTAAAATCATATCTACCAGAAGATGACGATTTCTTATATAAGATTATTGCAATTTAAGCTAATTATTACGCATAATCACAAGATTTTGTAAGTTTCATCAATATTTCATAAATATTCTCTCTTATAGAAATTTGCATTTGATATTGTATTGGAACTTCTACAATTTTGAATTAAAATTAAAAAAATAACAAACGCATTTATCATTAAAAAAACTATTACTACAATTATGTTCTAATAAACATGGGGTTGATCATTTATTCACTAAGGCTATATTTGAAGGCGTAGCTCAGCCAATAATTAAATATTGCTAAAAAATATATTTATATAATAAATTTTAGAAAAAAATTTTAGTTATAATTAATAGTATTTTTATAAATCAATTTTTTAATAACTTATTATTTTGTGTCAAAATAATTTGAATTTTGTTTTGTTAAGTCGTTTCTAAGATTGTAAATTATATTTTACCGAATTTACTTAAATAAATTGTTTATTTTATAAAACCGTTTAATTATAATTTAATTCAAAAGCATTATAATTATATAATAGTATGATGAGAAATTATTTAGTCTAAACTTAACTGAACTGTTATAAATCAAGACTCAAAAGATATAAGTAAATCTAGATTTATAAGAATGAAAGAGTTTTTATATAGTTAAATATTTATAATAGTTTTATTTAATTTATTACATTTAATTTTGTTAATCTATCATTTTTAGTATTATTTTCAAATATTGATCGTAATCAATATTTAATTTAAACTTTTGAAAATAATTGAAAAATAATTATTATGTCTATATCATTGAAATAATCTTAATCAATATATGAATTATTGTATTAAAATTTTGAATATATAAATTTGTAAATCAGAGACCAAGAGTCTATGTTGGGAACATAGCTGTCAGTTATTATATTTTCTCTGAGAATTGATAATTAGAATTTTAATATTCTAACTAGTTTTTAAATTGGTCATTAGAAGGCTTAATATTGTTTTGATAAAATCCAAGAAAAATGAAAAAATAAATTAATTGAAAACTTATTTTAAATAGTAATCAAATGTGAGCAGAATTAATATAATTAGTTAGAAGAGCAATATTAATTTAAGATTTATTATATTTGTATATAAGTTAATCTCAAAATATTGACATACATTTTAAATAAATAATTTAAATTCTAACAATACCAACAGTCCTTTTATAATTTTAATGACTTTGAGGGTCTCTTTAAGTTTTATAGGGACTTTAGAAGCTTTTATTGTTAATTATATATTTGTTTCTCAAGAAATGAATATTAATATCTTATTGATTATCAAGTTGCTGAATTATATAATCCTCATTATCATTTTATTATTAATTTTATTTGTAAACTTTAGGAATACTTGTTCCAGTTATTAGATTTTGGAGGGTTTAATTAAACTGATTAACTGGTTTAGGGCTGCGTTTATTTTTAATTTAATTAAAAACTAATTATAATTAAAATAATAATAGTAACAATGTAGGAATTAGATTTAATTTGTCGATTGTTTTATGAAAAAAATAAAGTTTGGTATTTATCAAATAGTTAATAATATTGAAAGTTATATAAATATAAATGAGTTTGAATCTTATAGTAATATTTTTAATATTTTTCTTAAAAGTTTTAAATAAATCTTTAATTTTAAGCAATATTCTCTTCATTACTTTGATCATTTAAATAGCGATAATAGCTAAATTTACAATCACAATTGACAAAATAAGCAGTAATATTGTAGAAATACATTCGAAATTGGGAAATTAATATAAATTAAATTAATAATATATTAAATTATTTGCATTTAAGTTGGCCAATTTAAACTATCTTTAGCTCATTTGATAGAGAATTTATAATTAGCTGGACTTTATTATTGGTGGTACTATTTTATCTCATCGAGGGAGTGAGATAACTTCACTTTAATGTGAGGGCATAATTTAATAAATCTAGATAAGTTTAATTAAAGTCGAGTTACCTCTCTCCTCAATGCGATAAAATAGTACCACCAATAATAAAGTCCAGCTAATTTTGAATTCTCGATCGAATGAGCCAAAGATAGTTTAAATTGGCCATCCTAAATGCAAATAATTTATTTAATTATTAATTTAATTTATATTAACTTCTCAATTTCGAATGTATTCCTAAAATATTAGCTAAATTATATATATTTTAAAAGTTGTTTCTTTAATTCTATAATTATTATGAATCTTCTCCAATTAAAACAAGTATTTTTTTTAAAAAAATGATGTTATTTTATAATGAAAATTTAATACTTAAAATTCAAATTCGCATTATATTCTAGTAATATTCCCCATCCTAAGTTATATCTCAATTCTGGGTCGTAAGTAAAATCTGTAAATATAATCAAACTCTCTGCATAGATTGTCACTAATATTAATTATAAAAGAATTCTATAAAAAATGAAATTATATAAATTTTTATTTTTATTTTAATGAGAAGCATTACAAAAAAAGGAAGAGATAATTGAATTTAAATTTATAGTTGTAAATTAATTATTTTAGGAAAAAAAAATTATTAAAAAAAGCGCTTTTGATATCAAATTTTTTTAATTTTAATTGATATAATAATACTTCATTTAGAAGTTCCATGATATTATGCTTTTAATTTTCAAATGGCATTACTTTTATTAAATAGCAAATTTAAGCGTAGGATTGAAACTTGAATATCAATATTTGGATGTATGGATTATTATAAATATATATATTAAACATCTTTATTTTAATGGATAGTCAGACACGTAGAGTATACTGAATATGAATAAACCTCTTCTCACAAAATAAAGAGAATAGTACATTAATGCAGATGTTTTGCTGGTTTTGAGATGATATAATAGTTTATTAAATTTTAAGAATAATTTTCAATAAAATTTAAGATCTGAGAACAAAGTTGAAATAGAGCTTTTTTTATTTAGTTCAGTTCTTTTTGGGTAAGTTTTTTAAAGTAAAAATTTTAAATTAATAATCATATTTAAAATATTATAATTGATTTCTGAGATCAAATAATTTAACTAATACTAAATTTTATCTTTAATTTTAAGTTTAAAATGTTATTTTATACAATTTCTTTTTACCTAGTAACAATAGTACTGGATGTTTGTAATTAAATTAATATTTCATTTTAATAATGTTTTTAGAACTATTAAGGATTTTAATTTCTTTTATAAAAAAACTTGAGGGCAAAATAAAAAGAAATTCATTTTTTTACTGGTGAGATTTCCCTTGTTCTTCTAACATTAAACAAATACAATCCTGATAATACGGGAATGATAACTGATAGCATCTATTATAGATTAAGAAAATATTTTATTAATGTCTTACCAGTAGTGTGAAAGATAAAAATGAAGAAATTATTTCACCATAATTGTCTAATGAAAAATGTATATGAATAAACATCAATCAAACTGAGAAAAAACTTAATTTATCAATAATAAGCATGATATTTATAAAACAATTAATTATACAAATTTGGATTATAAATTCCATTTTTAAAATTTAAAACTAATAGGATTGGAGTTGATAAGACTCAGAATAAAATTTAGAGTATTAATAAAAAATATTTACAGAATTGCTAATCTAGCAATAGTTTAGATAACTAGTCATTAAAATATATATATTTTCAAAAAAAAATAAAACAAATTTATATCTCAATATTCTTTCCTTCAAAACTTAACAAATAATTTTTCTAAATTGAGAGAAATATTTAGGTAAGTATAATCACTTATAAATCTTAATTTAAAGATAGAATATTTAATATGTTAATGATAACTCAATAAATCTTAAGCTCTTTTATTAATGAAAAACATTAATCTTACATTATTTTCTCAAAGATAAGCGAAAATAATTTATTTTTTTATTTCTCAATTATATTTATTTTATGTTTCATTTTTTAAAAGTGTATTCATAATATCATACAAGTTTATTAAGGAACTTAAAAGAATATAAACCTTAATAACCAAAATTAATTTTAATTTAATTTCTTATTTTAAGATAAACTTGTTTTAAAAAAAAAGAATTTTGATTAAGAATACTTATAATTATGATATTTAAACTAGAGTTATAGTTAAAATTCCGTTCGTTTATTTATTCTTTTATGTGTATAATGAGTAATTTTAAATTAGAAAATAAAATTATTAAATTATTATTAAATTAGACAAACATTCAGCAATAATTATATTAAAATAAGTTGTCATGTTAAAAGAGTTGTTAAAATTTTTATAAAGCTAGTTTCCTTCTTCTTTTTAGATTTTTTACTAATTTTCTATGAAATAATCCTATGCAACTATTTAACAAAATTTTTAAAGATTGTGTGATAATTTACCTGTCATACTTATAAATTGATATCAACCATATATTTTAATGGTTGAAGTATCAAAAATTTCTACTTTATGAGTATATAATGGATTATCGCTTCATTTCATTGCAGCTAGATATCTTTATTTAATGCAAATTTCATCACCTTTTACTAAATAATTAAGTTTTAAAACTTATTCTTTGCCAAATAGATTTTTAATGTAGGAGATAATCTACTCGCCAATGCCAATTTGAAAAGTGTAGGAAATTTCATGTTAATTTCTGACTAATTAGCCTGTTTACCATATTTTTTATTTACTTAATACTTTAATTTCTAAAACATAGTTTACATTTTATTTAACTCTACAAAAATTAGGAAGAAAAAAATGAATAATAAGATTTTAAAAAATAATTCAAAATTTGTGCTTATTTATATGATATCACTGTTAGAGTAAAGTACAACAAAAAACTGTTTTTTTTTAAGGAATAAATAATTTATTTATTTATCTGACTCAAATTCACAATTTAAAATTATAAAAATAATTTACATAAAAAGAGTTGAGATTTTAATGTTTATGTAACTTTCGATTATTATAAAATTAAAATAGATTTTAGGAATTTAATTAATTAAATTTATCCTAAAAAATACACATTAGATGTTGTAAAAATTTGATACAATCAAATTTCATTATTTAATAACTAAATGATATAAGTTAAATTTGAGGATGGCTTAATTTATTGAATAGAAGAGCTAATAAAATATACTTTTATTCAGAAAAATATCTTGCTATTTTTATGCATATTTTTCTTTAATATACAATGAGGAATGAAATTAGATAAAATTATAGATCAAAAGATTAGCAGAGTCAATTTTAAATCACTATAAACTAACAACAATCACTAAAAAATAAATTCAATTTTCAATTCATTCTCCTCAAATCTATAATATTTTTGGGATATTAGCCTTAGAGGAAACTTAAATATGACTATTGAGCTTACAAAATTGGATCCTTTCGTAAATCTATAAAAATTATGATATAAAATGTTAAATTTTACACTTTAAAGGCTTGTGTAAAAGATGTCATAAGCAAGCTAATTATAATGAATATTGGCGTTACAATTAGTAAGAATGTATTAAACCCAATGTTTTAAATTGCTTAACTAGAATTGTAACCAAAATTAGCGAAGTCATAAGAGTAAGGTTTGTAATATTCATCCATATGAAAAGTCCTTTGAATTGCACTATCAGAAAATAAGTAATCGAATTTAGGGTTGTAAATTCATGAAAATTTTTTTAAAAAAGCATTATTTTTTATATATAAAACCTCAATTTCAATGAGCCAACAACAAGCTGGTAAAAATAGTAGAGATTTGAAGATATAGCAATATTGAACAAAGGCGTATGAGATATTAATTGCTAACAATTTATCATTCCCCACATAAGCTAGAGTGATTGAGAGATAATAATCTATGTGCCCACTTGAGTAACAACCAGGGATGATAGGGTGGAGTTGAAAAAGTTTGAAAGTATCTAAAAGTACTTATTGTCATTCAAAGGTATTTAAGGAGGCATTTTCTACTCTAAAATTACAGATTGATTTGTTTTGGTTTCTATAAACAAGCCAGGATTTACCAATACTATATTCATCAATGTTCTTTCCTATATCATGTACTTGTAAAGAAGATAAAGAACTTACTTATTATGAAGAAATTAATAAAGGATTTCTAAAGTTAATCTGTATCGTAATTTTATCGAGAAATTTTTAGATAGAAAAACCATAATTTAATCAATAAAACTAAGTATCCCTTAAATTTTATTCTCAAACATATCTATAATGTCCCAATCGAACTATATATCAGTATCTTGAAAGCTTAGTAACAAAGCTTTTTTAACTTGCTCCATTGCTTAAGTTTTATTTGTAATATTCAAAGACTTCTCGAAACTTAGCTCAAGCTTTCCATCTGGAGTGACTTTGTTAATTGTAATTTACTTTTAATTTTCAAAAGCTTTAATGTACTAGGTTGAATTTTTGAGATTTACTTAGCTCACATATGTATTTTCCATTTCTTCAATATCACTTTATAAAAAGGTGGCTGTGATAAGGTATTTGGATTCTTTTGGATTTTTATTATTATCTCTTAAAGTTATAATCAGTTATTTATCTCCAAGTTCTGTAAATCCAGCGTCAAATTATAACGTATTTTGGGGTATCGGGGAAAATCATTTTGTTGTGAATTTAAATAGTAGTTTATAAGCAATTTCTTTAAAAATTCTTTTAAATTAAAAATAATTTGCCACAATTATGAAAGAATGTAATATTCATAGAGTAGAAAATCCTTTAATTAATTTTTACTATATAAATTCTCAATTTTTTTAAAGAGGTAAGAGGTCCCATTTTAGTTAATTAATCTAAAGTAAGTTTTGTATCTCTCAACCGTTTCGAATTTAATAGTTACTTTATCATTCGGATTAGGATCATAATATTCAGGTAAAGTTAGGAAAGCTGATCTCCCTGATATAATAACAATATCTCTAGGTTTCTCATAAAATAATGGAGCGTAATTTGGTTAGTAATTACTTTTAACTACAACTGTTCCGTTATTGCTACTATTGCTACTATTGTCACTATTGTCATCTATAATTACTATAGGAGGTGGGTTAAGGTCTCTTCCATCCCATGTTATTTTAACAGTTAAGGTCTGCGTTTAAGAAAACCCATATGATGGGGGGAGCTTCAATACTTGAGCTAAAATATTATTTTTGCATTCAAACACAATTTATAATTCTCTAAGTATCCTTCTGAGGATAAATTGAGTCAAGTAAAACGAAAAAAAACACCACAATCTAATTGAGTATAAGTCACTTAATATTAACAGAATTAATTCAGCTTAATAGTAAAACTATACAATACATTTATTTCAATAAAATTTAATTTTTGACAAATTAAATGTTTTCAAAAGTGAAGTTGGAAAAAAATATTTATATTATCAAGAAAAATATAGCAAAATAGTAAAAAAGCAATTTTTTAAATAAAAACTAAATTAAATTTTTATATTAATTTATGTTTCCTAATTGAATTTTAAATTTGCTCCCATCTTAACTTTTGAAATCATTTAATTTTACAAAAATAAAGATTGTATTTAAAAAAAATGTACCTATAGTTTTACTATTAATTTTAATTAATTTTGTTCTTTTCGATCGTAAGAAGTAGTCTATACTAACTTATAGCTTTTTTTGTAATAATTTACTAAATTAATTTCTAAATGATATTTGTAGAAATATTTAATAGGTTTGATAAAAATCTTCTTGTTCAGGATTTGCAACCCTCAGCCCATCTTATAGATTGCATTTGTAAACTAAATTATAATCCCCTACAACGCTTAAATCCTTACTCTAAACATACAGACTTCTTGTTGATGGAATAAATAGGATATATAATTTAAACTAAAATTTACATTAAAGAGTCTAAATTATACTTATAATATATTTATATTTTTATAAATTGGTTGTGATTTAAATGTTTACTCTCAATAAATTTTAGAGTATCTTGAGGGATACTTGTCATATTATCAAATAAAACTTTATGAGTTAGTACAGCATCAGAGCAACTTTATAATTTATTTTTGATATTTTTAATTTAAAATTAATGTACTTTGTATAAGTAAGTAAATTTAACATATTTTAATTTATATTTTATTATCCTAACTTTTTGTTTAATTATAGATTTTTGCTCTACAAACACTTAATTTATTTTTTTATTTAAAAAGTATAAGAATCAAATATGTTTACATTTAAAACTTTGATTGTATATGCATTCAGGAAGGTCAATTTTAAGAGCGATATCTCCCAAGAAATATTCGTAGCTTTGAGTAAATGGTGGAATTGTGAGTGATCTATAAGTCAGGTATATTGGAGAGTTGACCTTTATATTATATAATAAATAGTAATTATTTAATTATAAAGCAATTGTTTCTATACTTTTAATGAATAATCGTTATTTTAAAATGATATATTGTTTGTAGGGTAATCGTAATATGTGTTATTTGGTGTTAAATCTGTGAAGGTAGTTAAATTAGTTCTTTAAGTTCATGAGAAATAATTATGAATAATAATTTACTATGTAAACATTAAGAAAATATATAAAATTTAAATTCCTGTATTAAAAATGCTAATTTATAAATCCGTTACTGGCAAAATTTGCACGCCAACTATAATTTAAAAAAAGGTTCTTTTAATATTCAATATAATTTCTTAAGTTAGAGTAGTTTATATGATTAGTTATATATTCTATTTTTATTATATTTAAACTATATTTTTTTAATTGAATTTACGATTTAAGTTAATAAAAAATAGTGATGTAAGAATTTTTTGTGTATAAAATTTTAAGATTATCAATTAATTGAATAGAGATATTTATAATTTTTCAAATTAATATTATCATAATTATGCCTTAAATGTTTTTTTATTTTTTCCATGACGAGCACATTTGTTTATCTTTGATACATCAGGATTAAATAACTTGTTTTAGATAGTATAAAATTATGAATATTATTAAATTAATTGATTTTCCTTATTAAAATACTTGACAACATATGAAGTTTAATTTCTTAATTCACCATAACTAAAAAATAATTTCATTTATATTAATAATGATAGCATGTTTTATAATTAAATATTTTTATAATTCTTGAATAATTAAGAACATTAATTAATATTTTTAGTATACTATATATGCTAACATCAATTTTTTTATCAAAATAGTTTATTTTCTTATATTCTGAACTTCAAAGCATTCTCTTATTTTACAAATTATAGATAGATATAAACTAAACGATAAATATATAGCATTTTAATTTACTTTAACGTTAAACACAATTTTTATATATATTTTTACCGTTTTTAATTATTATTGTAGTTTTTAATTTAATTGTTAATTAATAATTTTAATAAATATTTGTTTAATTAATATTTATTTGTACTAAATATTTTCAATATACAGATAATTTGAGTTACATATAAATTTTTGGCTTGATTATCAAATTACATATCTTAATTAAATTGTTTCTTATTTTTTATAATTAAATAATAATTATATTATTTAATTATAAGTAAGGTGTTCCCATTGAGAAGTAATATGGCTCTGGTAAATCAATTGCTACTCCTTATCTTACATAGTAATAGAGCTATTATAAAATCTAATAAATCAATTATGAACGAAGATTGGGAATTAAGATCAATTAAATTAAAATATAATAATTATTGGCGTATAACTAATCAAGTTTGGCATATTTATAAAATCATTAACTCGATTATTTGTCTTAATAAAATTAACCAATCAGGGTGTGGAAATTTAATTAATTAATTTCAGCCAATAAAAAATATATTTATATTTAATTTATCTTATCTCCCAATTTTTGTTCTTAATTGACTAATGGAGTTTTATAATGAAAAAGGTATTTAATGTTTTGTACATATTACATCACAAAAATCATTTATAAAATGTCCAAAATTGGCTATTAATAATCGTAAAATATGAGAAAAAATAATTCAATTAAAATAATCATTTTTGAGAATTTAAAAATTTTAAAATCTAATAATTACCATAATAATAAAAAAAAGAATTTAAAATAACAAATGAGATTTTTAAACTAATTTCTCATTAAATTAAATTTCAGCAATAATTTAACTTTCCATTAATTAATGTTCCACCTAAGACTCCTCGACCAATACCATCAAAATTGAAAGATACAAATTATATTTAGAATCCATTTTATGCAGAGTAAAAAATCTCAGATTAAGCTTAAAAGTTTAATGGGTAGTATCATAAAAGTTAATAGTAATCTATGTAATTATTATTATTTCAATTTTTAATTAATTAAAGTTAAAATATTAATAAGTATACTTATTAACATAATCACTCTTTATATCTTAAAGTATTTCATTAGTATAGTATTTTTTATTATTATATATGGTCGTGAATCCAAAAAATGTTTTTTACTCTGTATCTTGCCACAAATTGTTTTTGCAACATTGATATTTTGATATATGAACATCTGAATATGACCAAACAAATTAAGTCGTATACATAAAAGGGTTCCAAGCTTTTGTTATATGAAAAGCACAATCAAACCATATATTAACAGCTTTCTCTCAATAGTTAATAACTACCCCTAGTTATATATGTGTTCTGACCGAGACCCCCCTCAACCGAGACCCCCCTCAAACCGAGAATCCCTTTTTATTATAGTTTTGTTATGAATTTATTTTTTACTCAGAATAAATTTCTTGCCCTTCGGGCAGATATTACTATTAAAAATATATTTTGATAGTTCCACTACGTCTGTCGATTTTTATTTAGAACATACTCCCATATGGAAATATTTATAATAAGGTTTAATTTTGACTATCATGATTAATAATATGATTTAATTGATAGACATAAATTTGAATTCAAGATTTTTTATAACTTAAATCACTTACACTCTACTATATAGTAAAAATTAATATAAAAAATTTTCCTATTATTTTTAACTTCATTTAAATATAAAATTTTTTATTATTATTACTTATTTAGTTAATTACTAATAAAATCTTATTTCTTAAGCTTAATTTATTGAAAAATTTAAGACAATATTTTATGTTTAGGATTACCATTTAAATAAATATATATATATATATGAATAAAATATGATTTTATTAGTAATTAACTAAATAAGTAATAATAATAAAAAATTTTATATTTAAATGAAGTTAAAAATAATAGGAAACATTTTTATATTAATTTTTACTATATAGTAGAGTGTAAGTGATTTAAGTTATAAAAAATCTTGAATTCAAATTTATGTCTATCAATTAAATCATATTATTAATCATGATAGTCAAAATTAAACCTTATTATAAATATTTCCCTATGGGAGTATGTTCTAAACAAAAGTCGACGGACGTAGTGGAACTTATCAAAATATATTTTTAATAGTAATATCTGCCCGAAGGGCAAGAAATTTATTCTGAGTAAAAAATAAATTCATAAAAAATCTATAATAAAAGAGGATTCTCGGTTTGAGGGGGGGAGGGGGGTCTCGGCTGAGGGGGGAGGGGGTCTCGGTCAGAACATATATGTTTTTGAGATTAATCATTATTGGATATCAATTTATTTAATAATAAGATATATAGATATAGCCCATTTTAGATAACTAATAAAATTATTGAATATTAAAGAATACTAAAATTCAATATAGAATCTTTTTAAAAAATTAATTCATTAAAATTGTATTAATTATCAAGGATATAACAAGTTATATTATTGAAATATAAATAATAAATGAAGCAGTTAAAAAAAATTTATCAATTGATTAAAAGTATTTTTTATTAAAAATTATGTTTTTAAATATAAAATTCTAATTAATTATTACTATATAAAACTTTACTTCCCACAAAATTTCCAGTATCTGTGATATTTATGAAATATATATATTAATTTAAAATATATCAATAATATTTATCTTTTTTTATATAAAATTTCTATGATTTTAATTTAAAATAATTTTTTCTAGATTTATATATTCTAAATTTCCAAGGAAATTTAAAACTAAGCTTTTGAAACTCACATTTTATTCAAAAACCATTTTCTTTCCTATTTTAATAATTTGAATGCCTATATATATATATATTAAGTGATTAAGGATATATTTCTTTTTAAAAATACTTCTATATAAATATTAAAATTTAAGGTGAATTTAATATATAAATATGATATTTATTGTAGTAATAGAAGCATATTCAAGATATCTCCCATTGGACGCACTAAAATATGCTATAGAAATTTAATCATCATTTGCATATACACCAGCTGAAATTAAGTAACTATTAGTTGGATTATATAAATATATTATCTAAAAGTCAATTAATTAATCTTTCATAGAAATGATTAATTAATATTGAAGTAAAATTAATTTGGGCATTATTTATATAATGTTTTTAAGAAAAAAATAATATTTATTTAAATGTAAATACGAATGTTTGCCATTTATTTATATTACTATAAAGAATTCAAATTTATGCTCACATTGAAATTATATTTTTTTAAAAAAAATTTAAGGTAGCTGGGGCTCTTGATATAAACACATATCATAAAAAAAATAAATATAGAGAGTATTTAATTTTACAACTTTTTTAATATCTTTTAGATTTATGTACATAAAAATTGATTTTAATTATTTAATTAATTACTTTTATCATAGAATTTTAATAAAGATTGATAATAAAATTAAAAAAAAAAAGATTAAGAAAAATTCTATAATTCAATTTTTATTTGAAACAAGTAAATTTATTTAAAATTAATAAATTGATTACTGTAACTATTATTTTGCTACAAATGTTTTATAATCGATAATTTTGAGATTTTTATAGAAAAATCTATTTAAATATTACTTTATTGTGCAAAAATATCTTATTAAATAAATCTGATTTATGATATAATGTTTAATATAATTAATAATAGAGGTATTTCATCTTTGGTTTCTTAAATTAAATTTAATTAGTAAAATCGATTCTACTAGAACAATTAATTAATGGATAAGTTAATCAAACCCTTATTTCGGGGACATTATTAACCCCCATCACTTATTGCAAGTAGTCTCCAATTTTATTAGTAGTTGCATATCCCTTCCCACAAAATAAGTTATCTCTATATTTTTAAAAGATCTAAATGGACGAATAATATCATATCTGCTTTTTATATCTATATTATAGTAAAATAGAAGTATATGATTTAAATTTAAATACTAACAAATGAAATTCTTGAGAGTTTTATATAGGTTTTGGCTTTGAAAGCTATTTGATTTAAAACTAAATCATAAACTTTTAACAGCTAGCCTTCATTTAGTGAGTGCTTGTAAGAAAAAACAGAAGAAGTAAATTTTTGGGGGGGGGAAGTTTCCTGCACTGTTTTTTTATCTATGTTAAATTTAATAAATTTTACATAAATTAGCAAATTTAATATTTTTATGACCATTAAATATTAAGAGCATATTATTCATCATTGAAGTAGCTCAAGAAAATATAGTACAACATTATATAGGCATGATAAGAGCAAGATAAATTGAATCAGAATTACACTAATAGTTGGATATAATATTTGGAATTACTATAGTAAAGCAATATAATATTTAAAAGATAGAACCTACAAATATCACATGAAGAATGTCAAAGTTTTTGGTATCTAAAGATAGATATTGACTATTGATTAATAAATTAAAGTATGATTATAACAATGAAATTGTTCCTGAAGTTGGTTGATAGATGTCGTAAAGATAAATTTAATTAAAAAAAATTAAAAATTAAAAAATTAAAAAAAGTGCAGGAAACTTCCCTAAAAATTTTTTTTATCATAAACCAGTGCAGGAAACTTCCCCCCCCAAATTTTTGAATAAACAAATTCAAGAATGCCCCTTGCTTTTGGAAGCTTCAAGTTTAATGGGAATTGAATTTTAATGTTCATTTCTATAATATATCTTTATACCACCAGAAAAAAAACTATAATATCTATAGAATCAATTTATAGTTTAAATTTTATCAAGAGAGTAAAAAGCTAGATTCAAGATATACTTAATTAAAATACTTAGAAAATTAGTTTGATCTTTATGAACTAGTATTAAAATATTTTAATTTCAATCTCACATAAAACTGATTTGTTTCCTACTTATGCAAATAAGAACGAACGATGTGCTTAATATAAAGTCATTAAAACATCTAATAAATATATTTTCTATGGGATTTCGAGATATCACTAATTAAATCGATTGGGGAAAAAAAATTTAATTTCTTAGGGTTTTGGAGGGTACTAAATCTAGTTAAAAGTTGGGATAGACAAGCAGAATTAAAAGGTAATGTGTAGATGGGAACACCTTCTAGTATTTCTTACCATTTTTATTTAAGTTTTTGTTAATATTAATTTATTTAGAGTATGTAATTACCTTTTTAATGATAAATATAATTGATTAAATTATTTAAATTTTATAAATATTATTGCATTTTGCTATTATTCTACTATTAACTAAAGCAACAATAACTGCTTAATTAATTTTACATATTACAAATATCTTTTCGTTAGTATATAATTTTAAAAGCTAAAGTGGAAAGTATGAAATTTTAATGTTACAAATAATATATTTTAACTTTTAAATCCTAAAATTGAGGATATACCTTCGGTACCATTTTGCACTTAATAAAATAATTTTCTTTTTATCATTATTTATCTAAAACTATAACTTAAAATCTCAAAGGATTAAAATGCCCATTATTGCTTAACTTAATAGTATGAATTTAATAAATTAGAAGAATCTTCTTAAAGCATTCCAATATATGCCATGTTTTTATTAGATTAATACTGACTAGTTTAAATGGTATGATAAATGATATTTGGCTACGTTTGCGATTTGAAGGAATTTAAACTGCCCCAGAATTATTAAATTTTTAGGCATACACATATTTTTGAATAATAATGATAATAATAAATATTTTTTTCTTTTAATGAAAAAAATTAATTGGGAAATGCAAACTAGTTTTAAAAAATGAAATTCTAAAAATTCCTTCAAATTATTTTTGAAAATTAAATGAGATTTAATATTTTATTTTATACTATATTAGCTATAAATAAATTAAAACCCCTATAATAATTTAATCATTTGATTGATTAAGTCAATATATATATATATATATATATATATATTTGTTTCCATGATTATATTAGGGATATAAATATAAATGAAATTAATTATAGTGAGCTTTTTGGATATTATTAAACATGGCTTTATATATTAAATTTTCTCATATTTTAATTTTAAATTTTGAGTGTAATTGAGTAAATTTATTAATTTAAAATTTTTGCATTAAATTATATAGTAAAAGCAAGATTTTTCAATAAATTTAATGCATCCATTACTCTCATTAATAATTCCTCAAATTAATAAAACTTATTTAATCAAAAAAAGTTGTAAAGGGAAGAGGTGCATGGGTCAAGTATACCTAAGCCTGCAGAATACCTTTTTTGAGATTTGTTAATAATCAAAACATTTATTTATCTTTATCAAATAAAGGAAAGTATCGCATTATATAAAGTTCAGAATATAAAAAGGAGTATTTAATAAACATTTTTTTAGAAATTGTTTTTAGATATTTAGAGGACAAAAGTAGTGTGAATTTATAAGATTAATATATATTTAGAGAAGAAAAAAGTTTTTTAAAAATGCTAATTGATGCAAATGTTATTTTTTTTATGAATAGCAAAATAAATAAATAAATAAATAAATAAATAAATAAGAATCTGTTTTTAATTTTTTATATTGATATTCTGGGGGGGGGGAAGTTTCCTGCACTCAATGAAGTTATCTGCACTGTTTTTTTTTTAGTGTTAAATTTAATAAATTTTACATAAATAAACCAATTTAATATTTTTATGACCCATTGAATATTTAGAGCATAATGTTCATCATTGAAGTAACTCATGAAAGTATAGTCTACCACTATATAGGCATGGTAAGAACAAGATAAATTGAATCGGAATTACAATAACAATTGGATACAATATTTTAAATTACTATAATAATATTTAAGAGACATAACCTACAAATATCAAATGAAAAATGTTAGAGTTTTTGGAATCTGAAGATAGATATTGACTATTGATTAATCAATTAAAGTATAATTATAACAATGAAATTAGTCAGGAAATTGATTGATAGTTGTTATAAAGATTAATTTAATTTAAAAAAAATTAAAAATTATAAAATTAAAAAAGTGCATGAAACTTCCCTAAAATTTTTTTTATCATAAACCAGTGCAGGAAACTTCCCCCCCCCGATATTCTGCCCAACTATATATATATATATAACAGATACAATAATTATACTTTTTTTCATTGAAAAACTATAATTAAACTGTAAATGGGATTTTAAAATTTCAAACATAAAATAATAGGATTTTTAGTTTAATCAGAATATTTTTATTATTTAAAAATATATATAATTAAATTTAATCACTTTAATTAATTAAAATTTTCTGCTTTAATTATGATTAAATATAGAACGTCCTAATTTATTAAATTAAAAATTTAAGAATTTTAAAAAAGATTTATAATTAAAGTTTATATTATAAAATTGATAAATATTTGGTACCAGGTGATTATTGTTAACTTTTCATTTATTAAATAGTAAATAAATTTAAATTAGGATTATTTTCTTTGAGTCTATAAATGAATTAATCCAAAAATATGAATATATAAAAATCAAATATCACTTATAAAAACAAATTTAGTATAATATTTTGCCTATAATTATTTCATTGATAAGCCAAGTTGAACTATTTCTTGCCTCTTTTTTTTCTTAAGTTAATCGATTAATTTGTCTTGAGTGTTGATTTTATTATTATATCTAAACTTAGGAATCATTCTGTCTTTAGTTGAATGTTTTTTTTTAAATAAATAAAAATGAGTAGATAAAACTTTTATTAAATCAAAATGAAAAAAGAATATTTTTCTAAATCTACTATGAATTAGCAAATGCATTTTTTAATTTCCAGGCTACAAAAATTCTTTAAATTAGCTACTACTATAGGGGATCACAATTCTAATTGTTATTTAATCCAATGATTCTATTTCATATTTAATAAAACAAATAGAACGAGTTTATTTTTTCTCTTTTATTTTTTGTTTGTCTACTAGTAATCTACATGACACACTCAATGAAACCACTAGAATAAAATACTGTTAGATTAATTAATGTAACTTGAATTTTAATTAAAAATTTATTATTTCCATCCACATAGAATCAAGATTATGAAGTCATTATATTTATGCCAATTTAAAAAAAGTTGTGTGTCAAAGATTAAATATAACTGTTTAAATTAGAGGAACATATTTATATAGAAGAAGTATTTTTTAATTACTACAGAGTAGCATTTTAATGCAAAAAAAATAAGTGAGTATATTTAAATTAATTTACGGAAAAGTTAAATTCTTAGAAAATATTTATTTGAAATCACAGCTGAAAACCTGTCTCCACCCCTTCAATAATATTGTTTAATAATATGATATACCTGTTTTGGTAAGTATATTCCAATTGTTCTATGATAAATCAGATTAGTTGGTCTTTACTATTACTAAAATACGTTTGAATTGGAAAATTTAGATAAATAAATTAATAATTCGTATTTTAAATATATTAACTGCCTCTAAATAGATAAGCTTGTAGATAAAATTTGAGAGTGGACACTAACCGTTATGTTATTGAGATCACACCGTTTCTTCATTTTTTATTCCCTCTGAGTTTTCGATACCTATCTGCGACTTGACCGCTTTGAGCGAGTTGATCACGGATCTTTTTAGTCAAATCAGTCAAATAAGTAGACTTAAGTATTTAATTAGATTAATTAATTTAAATAAATGAAAAATTTAAAATACAAACAGCTTGACTCACTACTACGAGTTCTTCGTGCAAAGATCATTATTCATTTTAATCTTCAGGCATTCCGCTCATTTCTCTGCTCACATCCTTCTACTTGGAGTAGTGTTGCGGCAATAGGCTCCTCTTCTTCTAACAGTCTCAGCATGTACTAAGCCAAGTCTATAGCTTCCAAGAGCAACCTTTTCTTTAATCTCTTCAAGACATTAATTAGGTCAATTAAATGGCATAGGGCTTCGATTGCCTCTTTATCGAATTTCTGAAGTTTTTCTAATGGCAATGAATTAGTCGTTATTACAACAACGCTGTCTACATATTATAAAGAGACATCACCATACTTTCTTTCTGTAAGCAACCGCTCAAGGAGGTTTTAAGAAAGTTGACCATATTACTAATTTATATATTTAAATTAATTAATCTAATTAAATACTTAAGTCTACTTATTTGACTGATTTGACTAAAAAGATCCGTGATCAAATCGGTCAAAGCGGTCAAGTCGCAGATCGGTATCGAAAACTCAGAGGGAATAAAAAATGAAGAAACGGTGTGATCTCAATAACATAACGGTTAGTGTCCACTCTCAAATTTTATCTACAAGCTTATCTATTTAGAGGCAGTTAATATATTTAAAATACGAATTATTAATTTATTTATCTAATTTTTCCAATTCAAACGTATTTTAGTAATATGATAGATATAAAAAATTAAGATTATTTTGCATTTTATAATCTATATAACATATTATCATTCTAATTTAGTAAGTTGATATTAATCTTTGAGTTTAAAATTAAAAAATCTATAATTTTCCAATAAATTTTCAGAATACGTGCAAATTTTGTCAATAAATTATTATTTATTATTTATTGAATCCAATTATCTCGTAAAGAAATTTTAATTGGTTTTAGTTAGACAATTTGTGCTCAAAATTTAAAATTGATTTGAATTTTTCGAATAAGGGTTGCTCTTTTAAATTTTTCTTAATTTTATAAAATGACTTTTGTAAATTAATCTAAAAATAATAAATTCAGATTTTATTTAAACAAAGATTGACTGTTTTAGATTCATATTTTGCATAAATTTAATTAATATAATTCAATTTATTGAAGGAATTAGATAATTAGCTTTAAAATTCATTAGTTTAAATTAATTAATGCATTTTATATATTTAAAAAAAATAAAAAGTTTATTTTGAAGTTTTTAACTTTGACATTCTTACAATCATGACATTCAAAACCCCAAAACCCCTTAGTGAGGTTTATAAGTGCTTTGATTAGTAGGGTAAAATTGGAGGTTAGTAGAGAAAACGCAGGTTTAATGATACTTTAATATGTATTTAATGAGTATTAGTTTGATTATATCACACGAGTTTTACTTGCTTGTCTTTGTTGTATCTCTTGAATCTCACTTTCTTTAATGGTTCGAGCATATCGTCTAAGGATTTTCTTGGATATGCTGGAGCTCTTACTATTATCTTCTCAAAAATCTTCTTTAATTCTTAGCATACATCATCTTGTTTTATGTGCTTCTCAGCTAGATTTATTGATTATTTTTCATATTGTATATTAATGTAAGTCATGCTTTCCATATCGCACTCTAA
>ARYC01022751.1:0-19229 GCA_000711775.1 Oxytricha trifallax
ATAATAAAGAAATTAAAAGACTATAAAATACTAATAAATAATATATGAAAAATAACAAACATTATTGAGAAATTATTTCAGAAGTGAGATTTAAAACAAAGTTGAAGATAGAATATTTGGGTGTTGACGTCCGTGCCTCCCAGCACCGTCAGGGCCTCCCACCAACGTCAGGGCCTCCCAGTATCGTCAGGTTCTCCCAAAGGGCTTCATGGCCTCCCAGCAAAAGTCAAGACCTCCCAGTCACATCAGAGCCTCCCACCAACGTCAGGACCTCCCACATTTTTTATCAATAACACAATGATAATTTTATAGAAATTTTAGAATTAAAAATTTTTTTTATCATTAGTTTTACAGGTTAATAAAAAGAAACGACTTTTTTTCCCTAAAATTTGGGTGAGTGCCCAAATATTAAACAAATAATAGATAAAAATATCATTGGTGTATTGTTAGTAATTTTTCTCTTTTTACGAATGTATTAATTGTGGTTGAAATTATTTCAGAATCTTCCCCTTAGTAATTTGGGTAATATGCAGGTGTGTTACAAAGGAGTATAAATTAACTTTTCTACATATTTATAAAACAATGTCGCGTTAAATTAATCTTCTACAATATAAATGCGTAATTTTATAATTAATAACCTAGGATATTGATTAATGTATACAAAAAGCATATTGCTAAATAAAATATTTATCTAATTAAATGATAATTTAACATTTTAACTAATAGATTATACAAATTATTAAATAATTAAGGTAAAATAAAATATATTGATATATGAATTTAAACTTAATTAAATTGTAATATTGAGGACAACTAACTAAACTTTTTTCATTATTTTAAGAACTAGTATTATGAATTTTTCATTTTCAATAATTTAAAGTATAATATAAGTTACTTTTTAAACTGTAAACTATCAGTTTCTATTTACTGTTTAACTTGAAACTGTAACCGCAATAAACTTTCAATTATTTAGCATATATCTATATATCCTATGATATTTTGTCGCTAAAGTCAGTTATCTAATCTTTAATAATCATCATTAAAATTGTACAAACTAAAAACCTATATTTCAACTTCCTGAAAAAATACGCATATATTAATATAAGTACCATAAATTTATAAAATTCGGATGTTTATTAATGATAAATATTATTAATGTTTAAGAGATCAAAAATAATAAAAAATATTCATTAGAAATCGTTATTATAGAAGTTTTTGAGATATTAACGCTAATTATTTTAGTAATTAGTTAAGTATTTAGATTATTGTTAGTTTTAAAACAAATAATAAATGAATATAAACTTAAAATTAATGTATAACAATATAATTTTTAAAATTATAATTACTAGTTTCAAGAAAATATCAAAATTTCCTATGTTAAATTGCTTTATTATAATTGAAGATAGTAACAATTAAATTTTTAAGTGTAATGTGTAAATGTAAGCAAATAAATGAAAAGGTTTAAAGTATAGATATTGTCAAAATACACTATTTTTCAAAGGATAAACCTGTGTAAAAAATAACATTATCTATAAGGATCTAAATTAGAAAACAATTTTAGAATCTAACTAATTTTAGAAATAATGTTTTAATTAAAATTTATAATTAATGATATCACTATTCTAAATATTGATCATCCTTGCAATATGATTTTAAGTTCTTAAAAAAAAATTTAATAGAATATTAATGAAATTTGGATCATTCTAGAAAATGGGAATAATTTATTAATAAAATAGATTTTTGAAATGTTAACTTTTGAAAAATAATACTAAAATTATATTAGTTGTCTTTTTAAGT
This sequence comes from Oxytricha trifallax, assembly GCA_000711775.1. Taxonomy (NCBI): domain Eukaryota; phylum Ciliophora; class Spirotrichea; order Sporadotrichida; family Oxytrichidae; genus Oxytricha; species Oxytricha trifallax. Next base: position 1,798 of record ARYC01022751.1, read on the forward strand.
TTGTATTAATAAAGAAATCTTTATTAAAACATTAGTATAATTTGAACTTAACTAGTTTTTAATTGAGTTATATAAAAAGATTTTATTATCTTTATTATTTTAACTTTGGGAGGCCATGATGCTTCTGGGAGGTCCTGACTTTTGCTGGGAGGCCCTGACGTTGCTGGGAGGCACGGACGTCACCCTCGCTCTGGGAGGACGTGACGTTGGTGGGAGGCCCTGACGGTGCTGGGAGGCACGGACGTCAACACCCAAATATATTAACAGATCATATATTTTAAGAATAAAGTAAATTTTATCCTAAAATCATAAAAGAAATAAAATAAAAAACAAAATTACACCAAAATGAAGAGTTTTATTTAAAAGCAAATTTTTAATCAAAGAAAATCTTAAACAATATGATTAATAATCTAAAAAGAACTGCTAAACACGTGATATATGGATAGTGTGCAATGAGATTAGAACTTTTCTCCCTTAAGAAAGAAAAATTTTGGACTGAGATTGAAAAAACGATTTATGTAGATCAGATGAATTTTATTCAGAATTTAAAAACAACATAGAATTCAGAGAATTGAAGAATTCTTAGTTATTTAGAGAAGGTAGAGTCTGCTATTGGTGTTAGACTCATGTGATTCAAGATTTTATAAGGGATTGAAAAAATTCCCTAACCTGTAGTAATAAAGAAAATAAAAGGAATTAGAGAAGAGATGCCTTTAAGGTTGGGACATCTTTATTCAATGATATATAATGAGTCAAAAATATCATACTAGCATTTAAAAGGAGATACAGGATATGAAATCTATAATAATAGTCTTGGATTATACAGCAAAGAATTTTAATTTGGTAAATCATGGTGGTTAAATTACAATCAACAAGAAGAATAAAGAATTTCATAAGCATTAAAATACTTAAAAGACAATAACCCACTTTATTAAGAATATTTTTGTTTATTCGAAGTATTTAACTTAATTGGTCGCAATAAAATAGTAAAAAATATGCTTGATAACCAAGAAGAAAGATATGAAATTTATCCTGATATAAATGAAGACAATATAGTAGTTTTTGATAGAGAATCGTTAGATAAGGACTTGGAAGATTATGATGTTTATATCATACCTAAAAATTTCAATTAAGTTTATTCTGATATTTAATAAGTATAAAACTTTAATGAACTTTAAGTATTTGATGTTTTTAAGAGAAAAATAGACTAAGAACTAATAGAAAAATTAAAATCTATAGATCCAATAAAAACAAAAGATGAAAGAGTTACAGAATTTCATAAGAACGCAGTTTACTACGGAGATGATTATTTAGAAGAAAAAATATTTCCATTACTATTTTGTCTTGGATATGGTGGCTATAAAAATACAAACATCAAATAAGGAGAGATGACAATAACAAGATATAGTTATAAGAGAATATATAGTATAAGAAAAGAATTTTGTCAGCATATACCTTACCTATTTTTCTTGTTTGATCGTAAACGAAAAGAGTAAATGATTAGTGAATCAAGAGGACTTTTGTCGGCTACTCCTGGTTAACATAAAAATCAATTAACATCTAGTAAAGTTTTATAATAAATTGATCAAAAGTCTAAAACTAATTATTGGGCTAATAGAATGTCTCATAACTTCATTGGATCTCCTTAATACTTTATTTCTCAAAGATGGGAACTAGAAGCAATGATAAAATATGGTTTAGAAAAATATGGGAAAAAATGCACTGACTTGTTCCTAACATTAATTCATGATGAAAATTGTCCATACTTAAAAGAAATGAAAGACAAAAAAATTAAAACTATGAATGATGGTCTCTTAACATGTTGTAGCTTTTTCAAGAAATCATCATTCATTATGTAAGCTGTAACTGGTACAAAATCAGCTTAAGGAATCTTTGGTAGAGCAGTTATGTAATTCAGAAGAATTGAATTTTAATTAAGAGGACCTCCTCATATGAATTGTTTTATATGGTTAGATGAAGAAGGAACTAACAGATTAAAGGAAGGATATCTAGTATAAGCTGATGTTCCTTAACATGACTAAGAATTAAGAGAAAAAATTTTATAGCACTATATTCATAAATGTTCTTAAAAGTGTTAAAACAAATAAGGTAAATGTAAACAAGGATATCCTTATCCAATTTCTGAAACAGATTACATCACAGATGAAAAGTACTTCTATAGAAGAACTACTGAATAAGATAGATGGGTTATACCTTATAATCCTTAGATAGTAAAAATGACAAATATGAACATTAATGTTTTAAGATGCACATTTAGTTAAGGGTTAGTATATTTAACAAAATATGTTGTCAAGTCAGAAAGAGGATTAGATGTAAGACTTCATGCAAACTTAGAAGAAAAATAATAAGCATAAGTAATCAAATTATTAAAAACTAATGTAGTGAGTTCTTGTGAAGCAATCTATTAACTTATAGGATTAAATCTTGTATAAAAAGCCCTCAAGTTATTCATTTATACATAACATTACCAAAATCAAGAATGAGAATACTTAAAAATGCAAAAACTTTATCCTAATTAGACTAAAATGATTAAGAAATATTTGTAGATGGTCCTTATGAGCATTACTTAGATAGACCAAATACAATAGAAAACTTATCATATTTTGATTTTGTAATGAACTATGATTACGCTTTAAGTGTAGATAAACTTCCTAAAATTATTAAAAAGACTTCTAAATTTTAAAAAAGCAACATTCGTGGTTGTTAAATAGTTTTGTATAAAAGAACGACAGATATAATACTTTTAACAAGAAAAGTTTTTGTTGATTAAGGTGAACTTTATTACTACTCAAAGTTCTTAGAAAAAACTCCTCATAGAAGAAACACTGAATTTTCTAAACTAAATCATGAAAAGAGTTATTTTATAGAATGCTTATTAAGGAATATTTTTGATGAAGATGATTCTTTGACAAGGGATGAAATAAAATCTCAATTTATCATATAAAAATCAAATAATTTTTAACTTAAATAAATCCTTTTAGATTTAATAAAAAACAAGAACAACTTACTAAAAAATTATGAACCCTTATAAGAACATCTAACACTTTTGAATGAGTTAATAGACTAAGAAACTTTTAACATTAAAAAAATTGAAGAAGATTTAAAAAAGATATTCAATAACCATAACAAATCTTAGACTTCTTATAAGAATATAAATATGAAAGATATGTTGTAAATTTTTTACTTAACACTTATGATTATAATCCTAAAAAAGACCCTGTTCTTAAAATATACTTTAAAAGTCTTTTAGAAAATAAAAATCCTTAGTAAAATTTGGTAAAGACAAACTATAAATTTTAGGGAGAATTCATAAATAAATATACTGTGAAGAAAAACAATGCTTAATGTTCATAACAGGCGCAAGCGGCTTAGGAAAAAGCTTCTTAATAAAACATTTACTTTTATACTTTATATATATATTCTAAATATTAAGTGTGTGTTATCAGCAACAACAGGAAGAGCTGCAGCGAATATTGATGGAGTGACTGTTCATTCATTATTCAGAATCGATGAAACTATGAGACTTAAAAATTTCGATCCATATTCAGAACTATAAAAATTGTTAAATAGCATAAATGTTCTAATAATTGATGAAGTTTCATGCTTTCTGAATAATTATTAACTGTTATTAACAACTCTTTCTAAAATGCATAACTTGACCCAGAAAAAAGAACATAAATATTTGATGGCAAGCATAGTATTTTAGTTGGCGATCTTATACAACTTCCAGTTGTAGCAAAAATTGTTAAATCTACTTGGGATTACAATAGATAATATATTAATAGTGTTCTATTTAAAAACTTTACTTGGCTTGAACTCACACAAAATTTTAGATAAAACCTTTTTAAATCTTTTAGAAAATATGAGATTAAATAAAACTAAAAAATAAGACTTATAACTATTAGAACAAATAACTTAAAAGAGATGAACTTAAATTAGTGTAATTTGGTGAAAATAGCATTGTGCTTGTTTCCTAGAACGATTAAAAAGATCATATTAACAACTAGATAACAAACATAATCTTTAAAAATCAAGAACCTTAAATCATCAATAGTCAAAACTTCAAGGAAAATAGATAAAAGGTAAAACAGATTATAGATGATATTTATGATATTGATCTAGAATCTCTTAAGTTAGATGCGAAATTTTAATTAAAAAAGACTTTGACTCTTTATTTAAATCAAAAAGTAATGATTAACAGAAATATATAAATTCAACATAAGTTAACAAATGGAACAATGGGAAAAATAATTGAGTTTGGACAAAATAATTGTTACATTAAATTCTTAAATCATAGATGAATTAAATTTTAATAATTCCAATGATTCAAGAAGCCATTGTTGTTAGAGGAACAAGGTACATTAGAAAGCAGTTTTCATTACAAGTTGCTTATGCTAGTACTGTACATAAAGTTTAAGAGAGACATTACAAAAAGTTATTATAAATTGCAGGAGAATGGACTTACCAGGATAATTCTACACTGCGCTAAGTAGAGCTTAAAAAATTGAAGATGTAACTCTTTTGTACTTTGAACAAAAAAATATTAATATGGACAAATATATGATCGATTCTTAATAAGAAAACATATTCAGGTGTAAAGAAGATTATTCTCAAAAATAATTGACATAAAAAGCTCTGAATGATTTACAAAATATAGTCAATAATTATATTAAAGGGATTCCTAAAGAGACTATTGAAGATATTGAAAAACTCTGAGAAAAATAGATTACACTAAACTTCTGAAATATGACTTAGTTATTAAATAAGATCCTTTTTAAAACAAAGAAGAATAAAAAGATAGTACTTCGTAAATTGTTTAGTAATTCTAAAACATGCAAATTGACTTAAATTCTTTTGTTTAATAATAGCCTATTGCATCAATACCAGATGTTGAAATGAAAGATGAGTGAAATTTAAATAGATACTACAGTATAAACAAATAACTCGATAGTTTAAAAAACTTAGTATCCTTGGATAAATTGATTTAATTACTCTTGTTTGCATGATTCATTCCTAACTTTAATCTTTTTCTCAATATTAAACACTGATCCTGATTATTACAATTACATAGTCTTGAATTAACGACTTCTATGTCAAACTCTTGAGACTTTACACAAATTCTCAATAAATGAAAGATACTTCACAGGAAAAAGATGTTTAAGATAACAAAACGCAGTTTAAAAAATGAGAAAGGACGAATTAGGAGATAATAGTGGCGAAGAGTTAGACATGGAATACTTGAGTCCATACTTCCTAGGAGATCATTAGTTTGAGATAATATAAAAAGAATAGATCAATTGTTCTGCTTGTTTATAAAATCATTAAGATGAAGATTTTGCTTACTTTGAGAGATCATTAAGCTATTTAGACTTAAAAGAACTATACAACTTTGACTATTCCTAATATTTCTAACCTTTTAATAGCATTAATTACTAAAGATGCTACATGTGCAATGCTGAACAATAAACTGTAAAAATTTAAAATGATATTCTTAGTTACCCTAAATACCTAATTATTAAGATTTCTTATACTGTTAATTAATAAGACTTTGTTCCTATCTAAGAAGAAATAAACTTTACTGACTCAAATCAAATTCAAGTGAATTATGTAATTAAAGGTCTTATTTTATATAAAGGAAGGCATTACAATTGCTTAATTAAGGATGGATGTCACAAGAATGAAGAGAGTTAAGAGGATGGTGGCACCATGATGGCTTAAGAAACAATGGAGACATTGTGTAAATATCAGACTTTGAATTATAACAACTTCTCATGCAATTCATGCCTTAATTTATTCTTTATCAAAGAGTATGAAAAAGAAACATAACAAGTATAATGATTCTTAAATGAATCAACAATAAAACATAAAAAAATGAAAATAACCAAAAAAAAATATAAAAAAATAAAAAAAAATAAAAAGCCTGTGTTAATTAATTTCTTAAAAAATAAAAACAAAATTTCTTTTTCTAGTATTATATTATAAATTTTAATTTTACAAATAAAAACTCTTAATTATTATTTTTTAATATAAAAAAGTATATAGTATTTTATATTTTCTAAAAAGCAAAAAAAAATATTCCTTATTAAAGTCTAAATTATTTTTTTTCTCAATATATCTTTTAAATTTTAATTATATTATTTTATTAATAAATATATTTATTTATTTCTAGGCGAACAAGGAAGACTTCAAATGCAAAAATTATATATTTAAAATATAGTATATTTAAATTATTAAATAATTAATAAAATTATATATAAATTTAAAATTATGTGTTTGTAACTGTTTCTTTAATCTTATATATTATAATTTGAATAAATCGTTAAGTAAATATTGCTGCGCATTCAAATGTCTACATATCATCTATCTAATTATAATAAATCTATATGCACATTTTAAGCATATGTTGTTTTTGCATTTAACCCCCGCACGTTCCTCGCAAGTTTGTCTAAAAACCAACACAAATTTACAAAATCTCAAATTTTATGAAAAATGTTGCACAAAGCAGCCAAAATCATAAAAAAAACAGAAAATAATTAATAAAAATATTAAAAACTGATGTGCAAATAGTAAATTAAATAACAAACATTAATTAGACATTTTAAAATAATTAAATAATTTATTTGTAATAGATTCTGTGACCATCTTTGGCAATTCCAATTATTTTCATAATATTAATTTTTTAAAAATAATATACTAATAAAAACTATTAAATAAAATTAAAATATAATTTACTGTTTTTATCTATAGAATTTTTAAAGATATTAAATATAAGTTTACGAAATTTAAAAGTTAAGAAACCCTAAGAATTATATTTTATTCTAAATAATATCTTACTTAATTTTAAAGAATAAATTATGCTTTAGGCTATATTTTAATTAGAAATTTTATTTATTAAACATAAAAATAAAATCTAAAAGATTTGGGTTTTGTTTGTGAATTATTCAAATCTTATAAAATAAAATACAATTTAAAGAAATTAAAAATAATAAAATAAACACTTATATATTCATATCATTACTTTTAATTTAATTATACAAATAATATTTAAATTATTTAATAATATAATATAAATTATTTATCAAAGATATATTCCATTTAAGATTCAATTTTTTTAATTTAAGATTAAGCTCAATTTTATAAAATTCTAATAATATTTAAAAATTAAAATATTTAAAATTACCACTAAGAAGTAAAGTATTTAATATTGAATATAAATATAGAAAGTATTAATATTTTATTCTTTTAATTAAATATATCAATATGAAATAAAATTATATATTATATTATAAACCCTAAAACTTTTAAATTTATTTTAAATTCAAACCTCATTTATTGTCTTAAAATAAATTATGCTTTATCCTATATTTTAACTATTTATTATATTTACTTAAAATAAAGACTTATAAAAATAATATGGGTTTAATAAAAAGTGGGATACATTTCTAAAATATTAATTCTAAAGTTAAAACATATTTGAGTTTAAAATTATAAAATTTATAATATAAATAATAATCTTATTAAATTAAATAATTTTAATTTTTCACTGTTAGGTAGTTCATAAGTATATCCTAAATTACTAAAATATTATAGTTAACAAACATATATTGTATTCACTAAAATTATGACCATCCTTTGCAATTCCATTTATTTAAACGAAAAATATTTATTAAGTTTTAATAAATAAATATAGCTCAATAGAATGTAATAGTTAATTTTTAATTTATTAAGAATTATGTTTTATTTTAATAATTTAGAGGGATACAACAACAAAAACATATTATAAACCCCCAATCTTTCTGTTGATCTAAATTAATAAATAAATATTATAAGGTTTTAATCTATATAAGTTCTATAAGTTTATAACAAATAAATAATATAATGAGAAATAATAATATTTTTTTGGGTTTTACAAAAAATGTGATGCATAACACAAACATAAAAGTAATGTTAATAGAGTTTAAACTATAAAATTATATATTTAAAAATATTATTTATTTAATCAAATGAAATTAAAAATAGTTTTATTTATATCAATTAGGTAGTTCATATGTATCTCTTAAATAACAACTAATAAGTAAAGATATGAATATATTATAATAAATTTTAATAACTTATATTAATTAATTAAATTGAAATATATAATATTTAGATAATTAAAAATTTTAAATAAAAATATTAATAAAATAGGTAAATTTAATTTATTAATAAGATAATTTTTATGACCATCCTTTGAAATACCAATTATTTATACGAAAAAAATTTTAAGTAAAAATGGTTTAATACAGCTGTATAGAATTGAATAATATCATATTAATTTATTCATAAATAATTTTTATTATAAGATTTTAGATATTGTTACAAGAATTAAAAGTAACTTATAAACCCCAAAACTTTCTTCTTATTTAAAAATGAATAATTCATTAATTATAGTATAAAATTATTCATTATAAGAGATATTATACTCCTTCTTAAAATCAATTAAATTATATGAAAATTATTAGGGATTTATAAATATTAATTTCTACAAGTAATTATTATTTTAATTTAATTTAATTAGAATTTATAATTATTTTATTTTATTGGCAATTAAATAGTTTCATTGTACAAATTATAGTTTTGAAAAAAAAATAAGTATTTATAAAAAACCCCATATATCAATTAAGACATGAAAATTGGGGTAAAGAACAATTAAATTAAGAATTAATTATTATTGGCGTACAAATATAATGTTTGGGCTAATTATTAAAACTATTGGCTCGATTAATTGTCTTAAAAATAATCCAATCAGGGTGTGTTAATTTGATTTAAGCCTAATTATTTATATTATTAGCCAAAAATTATTAATTTTTAATCTAATTGTTCTTAACTCCTATCCTCGCTTCTTAATTGATATATGGGGTTTTATTAAACTTAATAATTTTTATTACACGTTAAGTCAATTATTAATAACGTAAATAATAAAAATAAATAAAAATAATTAAAAATTATCAATTGTGCTAAGAATTATTAGTATTTGATAAGTAAATTTTATTTATATATGTTTGATCAATCATAATCATAAGTATACTAAAGTATCATATTTTACAATCTTTGGAGGTCGAGTAACTATGATTAAATAAAATTAAATAAAAATTTAAAATCTAATTATACATATAGAACTACTCATAGAAAGGTTTTCAAATATCAACTAGGGTTTTCATATTTAAATCAATAGGGTTTTGAAGACACATACAAAACGCTCAGTATTCGCTTCGCTCAGGCCTGGCGTCATTTATTAATTAACTTTCTATTTATGGCTTCTTATTTGGGTTTGGCGTCAGCATTTTTTCAGGTGATGAAAATAAAAAAAGGAGTTGTTATAGAAAGCATATCATATTAATATGTAAAAAGTCGGCATCTAGAGGGTTTTCTAATATCATTTAGGGTTTTCATATTGAAATCAATATAGTTTTGAGGACAAATACAGTTTGCTCAGTATTCGCTTTGCTCAGAACTGCCGTCATTTATTAATTAACTTTCTATTTTTGGCTTCTTATATGGGGTTTTGAAATTGGGGTTTTGTAATCTTTATGTTGCGGTTTTGGGGTTTTCCCAGCCCGAAAGAAAATATCTACCATTACTTAATAAATTGTATGAATTGTCAAAAATATCTTTAATATCGAGTTTTATTTAATTTTTAAATAATTATTATTATTTATTCTATTTATTTATATTGAATAAACATGTATTTCATTAATTTTTTAATTTGAGGTATTATTATTATTAAAGTGCGTAACTTGAAAAACTTGCACATTTTTTATTTTTTCATAAATTATATTAAAGTGAGTAATTTGAATAACTTGCACATTTCCTTTTAGTTCTATAATTATAAATAACATAATATCCACAAATTTGTAAATTGAAATATTTAAATTAAAAAGTTAACCCATAAACATTTAGTGAGGACTTGGTATTTAAAGGAGGACAAAAAACTTAATTTTAATCATGGAATCTTTTGAAGATTGTAAATCTGACCAGAATTCTGATCAGTATTTAACTTATGAAGAAAAATATGAACGAGAAAAGAAAAAGTTTATAAATGTCATTGAATAGAATGAACTTGAAAATATAATGACTAATTCCCAATACCAAGAGATTTTGTAAAGAGTTAAAGAATACTTTGCCTTAAAAGAGCATCATAGATTAACATACGAAATCTTTATAAAAGAACTAGAATTAAAGTTATCAAACGAAAATAATTAAAAATCTTATATACCTAATATACTAATGTCGAGAATTCTTGAAAAATAGAAAAACATGATTGAAAATAAATTGTTCTTAAGACTGGATAAAGAAAATCCTTCAAAACTTGCAAATCAATTGAAAACAATAACGAAAATATCTATTGATAAGTGTGCATAATTTCTTGACAGGTTTATTATTGAAAATGCTCTAGTTAAAATCAGATAATATCTATAGGGTAGAGAATTGATCGATCTAAAAAATAATGAATTGAGCTTTATGTTAAAACTACTTCTAATACAAAATAGAGAGCTAATAAAAATAAAATAATTTGAAATGAAAACTCATAAAGTTAACATGAATGAAATTGGATAGGATATAAACAATCAATATATAAAAAATATGATAATAAGCTTACATAAAAAGCTAAATAAACAAAGTAACATGGAAATATGTGGAAAATGTGGAAAGCTGCTTCAACTCTTAAATTAAAGAAAAGATAACAATTACTTAACTCTTGACAATGAAAATAATACACCAAGATCAGCACTTGTATACATTGAGTAATTTGAAAATATTTAATGGGACGAGAATAAAAAAAGAGTGAAGATATGCTATTAATGCAGTAAAACAGATATTTTAGACTATTGCAATGAATGAACTTTTCCATAACCTGAAGAATTAAAGAGACTTAAAACAAGATAGTAACAATACGCAATAATGCTTGGAAACATACATTCATACATCGAGAATAAGAAGGGAGGGTCATACTATCATTTACTTGGTGACTAAGATTTTACAACTTATGATGGAAGTATTCATAATTATTTCAAAGAACTAAGAAGAGAGGATAATTGGTGGCATAAGCTATAAACACATGAAAAGAAAAACATTGGAACTGCTCTCTCTTACCTAAAAGACAAAAATCATCTCTTCAAGATATTCTATTGCAACTGGGAGATATATCATATCATATAAGCAAAGAAAGAGTTGAGGGAAATTCTAGAAAAATTCAATGAAGATGTTCATATTTTCCCTGCAATTAGTCAAAGGGTAAAAGACATCATAGATATAGAAGGTTAAGATGTCCTATATGAAGATATAAGCAGAGGAATTCGAGTGGACACAGCTCAAGAATATTACCTTCTCCCCTTGAACTTAGAGTATAATGATAATTTACTTGGAAGACTTATAGAACTTAGTGATATTACTGCACTCGATTCATTCTAAATAATAAGACCTGAGAGATATGAAGAAATCAACAAGATAACAGACTAATAAAAGTCACTTGAAGAAAAGAGATTAGATTAGTAAGAACTCCTAAGAAATAAGATATATTATAGAGATCCATACATTGAGGAAATGTTGTTCCCCACTTTATTTCCAACTGGTATGGGTGGATACAATAATACTTATTAATAATATGGAATGACTCCAAAGCAATATGTTAAGATGAGACTCATGTCATGCAGATACGAATACCGACTTAATATGGATTAAATCTTCTGGTGGTTTGACAGAGTAAAAAAAGAGTAGATCATAAGCTTTAACAGAGGTGTTAAATTTGTAAAGCCTTAAGAGTATGATGAGAAACTAACATAACGGTTTGTAATGCAAGAAGTATAGAACAAAGAAAGATTAGAATACTTTGGGAAGAAGCTTAGTAGAAAACATGTAGATACTCCTTAATACTGGCAAAATAAATGGTATGAACTAACAAGTCTGATAGAATACTTTGACAAAGTTCATAACAAACCACATCCAGATTTATTCATCACTCTCTCACTAAATGAAAAAGATCCATATTTAATTTAACTAAAGTAACATAGAAACTTAATGATGGACCCAGTTGCTAGTACATGTCATTTCTATGTTAAAATGAGAGAGACTATAAAATTAATATACGGTACTAATACTAAAAAAGTAATCTTTGGAAAAGCTATTGGATATTTTGAAAGAATAGAATTCTAAGTAAGAGGTGTACCTCATGTCCACTTACTTATGTGGCTAGTTGAAGAAGGAACAAGAGAATTAGAGAGTGGAAAACATGTCTAGGCAACATTACCTTAAGATGAATACTTAAGAAACATGGTGTAAAACTACTAAATGCACAAATGCGTACCTTAAAGATGCTTTAAAAATAAAACAGATTAAATATGCAGATATAGATATCCATAACCACTAATGGATTAAAATTAAATAATAAATAACAGATGGTACTACAAACGATAATAAAAAGAAGAATAAAACATATGTGCTTATAATGAAGATCTACTTAGAATATTTAATGGAAACGTATGTGTCATAAGAATGACCTAATAAGATATATCATAATACATGGTCAAGTATATTGCAAAAACAAATCCTGAACTCGACATAGCTTTAAAATATCCATCACTAGCAAAAAACACTAACGAAGTCATACAATACTTAAAATGCAGATAAGTCTCATCATGCAATGCTGTGTGGCAGCTACTAGGCCTCTAAATGGTTAATTCAAAGCCAAATGTTTAATTCATAGACATCAACTTGCCAAAGCTTAAAGGAAAAGTATTGAAAAATAAAGAAGATCTAATAAAACTAGATAAAGATGATGACAAAGTTTTCTTATATAACAGTTTGGACAGATATTACTAAAGACCTTCTTAATTTGAATAAGTTACATTCTTTGACTTCCTTAGAAACTATAATTATGGAATAAAACTTAGTAACATTCCTAAAGGTATTGTGCTAGATAACAAACATATAATAAACCCCTCGACTGAAATGTATTACTGGAAAAGAGGAACACCTATTGTCATATAACCCAGAAAATGGTATCCCTAAAATGGAGATGTGTACTACTATAGCATATTCTTAGAAAGAGTTCCACACAGAAGGCATAACTAGTTATCATAAATAAATAAAAGCTAGACTTGGTTAGAGGAGTGTTTCATACATGAAATATTAGTTGACTATGGCGATGAAGAAGAAACTAAGTAATTTTGGAAACATAACAGCTTGAAGAAAAAATAAATGCATCAAGTCTTACTAAAATTACTAAAAGTGCCAAACATAACTTCTACTTTAAACTCCCAACTAAACTTGCATATAAATGCACTCACTGAAATAATAGAAGAAGATCTTGAATATGAAGACTTTGACATAAAAATGGATAGACTCACACAAGAATAAATAACATACACTCAAGACATAAAATAAGAAGCTAACAAAAACTACATGATAGATAATGAACTAGATTATAACCCATTAGTAATTCCTAGTTACTCATTTAATTATATGATTCCTTCATGGATAAGTTAAGTGATGATCAAAGGCTAGTCATATAATACTTAACAGATTCAATCAAAGATGATAAATAATGTCTCTTGTTCATTACTGGAGGAGCAGAAACAGGTAAAAGTTACTTAATCTAACAAATAAGAATGTTACTTGAACACGCAATGAATCTTAATGTCGAAGTAACAGCAACAACAGGGACAGTAGCTAGTTAAATTAATGGAACAACAATCCACTCATTACTAAGAATAAACTAAAATGTCAAAACAGCGTGGGTAGAGCCTTTCTCACCATTCTAAGTGTTCTTGCAAAACATTGATGTGCTCATAATAGATGAAGTCTCTATGCTGCTAGAACAAACTTTCTAAATAATAGAATAAACTCTTGCTTAAGGAGAGACTATTCCTAGTAGAAGATACAAACCTTTTGGAGGAAAACACATAATTCTTGTTGGAGACTTACTTTAACTACCTCCAGTTAGTAGAGATAAAGAAGATGTTATTGCAAACAGCTTTATTCATCATGACTTGTTCAAACGTTTCGAATGGCTCGTTTTAACTACTAACTTTAGATAACATGGAAATGATGAATTTTAGAGAGTTCTTAATAATGTCAGAACATGAAATAATGATGATGAAACTATAAAAGCTATCGAATCAAGAATTTGCAATACAGGCCATTAAATCAACAAACAATGTAGCTTAGACAGTATAAAAACCATGATCATTTCTGGAACTAATTATGAAAGAGAGAAATACAACAATAGTATCATAGAAAAGAATTTCATAGATAATTAAAAATATTTGTTAGTGGCAATAGATACAATTCAACATGGAGATTTAATAAGGGAGCTAACAATAGACGAGGATGAAAAAATTTTAAAGCAACTAAATTATGAAGCAAAAACTATGAGACAAGAAATAAGTATATACATAGGGATGAAAATAATGATTCTAAAGAATATTGACATAACCTTATAATAAACGAATAGGAGCTTGGCAATTATTCTAGACATTGGAGAAAACTAAACTTACCTTTAAATAAGAAACCTACAAAATAATTAAGTTTAATACTTGGGAAGATAAATTGAAGGACATAGCATATATGGATAGAAGGTATATAGAAAATAATTCCCTATAACAGCAGCTTATGCATGCACTATTCATAAAGTACAAGGATTAACTCTTGATAATGTGATTATTGATTGCAAGAATCTCTTTGCATCAGGTCACTTCTACACAGCTATTAATAGAGTGAGAAATTGAAATGACCTACATTTGATAAACTTTGACACATCATGCATCATAACAAGTGAATGCATTGTGAAAGTATATGCTAGCAAAATCTATCACTAAGAAGTTAAATAAGGATTATACTTGAATGAGGAATCAAGAATGAATGCTTTAATGGTCATTGAAAGTGCAATTAAGAGATATCCTTAGAAAGATATCTAAATAATCTAGCAATCAAAGTAAAATATTGAAGAGAGGAAAGCTGTTGATTAATTAATGGAGGATCTTTCAAGAATAAAATTAAGTGACAAAATTAAAATCTAAGAAATAATTAAGTAAGAACCAAAGAAAAAACCTGTAAAGAAAAAAATCAATATCCTTGGATAAGATGGTTTAGAAATTCATGCTTCTAGGATTGTTTCTTAACAATATTCTACTTGGGAATATATAACAAAGAAGACGAATCAATAAATGCAATTAGTAATGAGAATTAATAACTAATTGAAGCATGTAACAACTTAAGAGCAATAGACATTGACACAATCTATGCAAATGCTTTCTAATGTTAAAGACAATAAAATTGTGTATAAATATTAAGACAGGGACTTGGAGACTAATTGATTGATGTAGTCTAACTCTAACAATATCTAAATAACAATGAAATATATTGCATAAGATATTACAACGAATCAAAGTGCATGTAGTGTGGAGATCTTGTGAATAGTTGGTCAACTTAGGAAGTAATGAAAGAATTAAAAGATTTAGATGGCTAAGTAAATGGACTCAATGAAGCATATTGGGAAACATGGTAATCCATGCATAGTGGATGTAATAATTGTGGAGGAACTACGAACACAAGAGAAATTAAATAAGTTATAGAATAACTGCCAAGATATTTATTCATAACAATAAGTCTTGAAAACATGTACACAATACTGTAGGATGAACTATACATGGTGAATATGAAATATGAGTCATTTGGAATCATAGCTTATTTTATTGGAAAGGAAAATTTCACATGCTACATCAAAAATGGGTAGTTAACAGAAAACATACAATTATAAGGATGTTGGAGAAATGACAGCCTTGATGGAACAATAACAAATGAGAAGGTTAATGATTTAGACATACTAATTTAGAATATTGAAATGAGAGGAGAAAAAGCACACTTGCTAATATTTAAGTAATTATAATGAAAATATAAATATGAGGTAATGCTTTTTCTTTCAAATTTATGATAGACATATTATAAATTTAAAAGTTGTTTACATTATCAGATTATTTTAATTTTATAAAATTTAATTTAAATACTTTTTTTAAATATAAATTATAAATATATTAAATATTAAAAAGATCTCATAAAAATATATAATATTAAATAAAACTTATTGTAAAATATAAAAATAAAAAAAATATTTCTGTGCCTATGTGGCTAGATTTTTTGAGTGATAATATATAATAAAAAATTAATATGTTAATTTAATAGACACCAATATGGGTTTTCTTTGGCTTACAGGTGGGTTTTCTTTGGCTTACAGGTGGGTTTTCTTTGGCTTACAGTGGGTTTTCGTTGGCTTACAGGTGGGTTTTCGTTGGCTTACAGGTGGGTTTTCGTTGGCTTACAGGTGGGTTTTCGTTGGCTTACAGGTGGGTTTTCTTTGGCTTACAGGTGGGTTTTCTTTGGCTTACAGGTGGGTTTTCTTTGGCTTACAGGTGGGTTTTGGGGTTGATATATTATTAATAGGGGGTTTGGGGACACTAAGAGACCACAAAACTGCCCTATTTTTTCCTGGTGAGTATTTTCTTGATCTAACGCTACAGGATCCAAATTTAAACTATCCTGAGTTCAACCTGACTAGTAAATGCTCTGACAGATTCGTGGTTGACGAGATATAACTAATACAAAAGTTCATTTTCAACATATTGTTTTATAAAGTTGCAATAATCCCCAAAATAGAGCCTTTTATTAGAAATTTAAAAATTTATACAAATTCTTATTAGTTAAATTAGTTCAAAATAATTTAAAAGTTAAAAGATTTTGAAAAAAAGTATGCTTCACTCGACATATATCCTCTAAAAAAGGGATCAAAACATAGTGTTATAAAAAATATTTTCATATTCCTGACTGATACTCATGAAAATTTAAAGTTAAATATAAAAGTAAGATTTCTTTATAAAAAATAGTTACAAATCTATAAAATATAACCAATTCTTATGAATAAAGTTCAAATATTTTATAACTGGTAATTATTCTTAGCATTTGTAAGTGCCTACTCATTAAATTTTTCAAAACCCAGAAAACCCGACTATTTTGATAAGAAAACCCGACCAAATTCATTATAAAAATACTATTTTTGGCTTCTCTTAGGTTTTCGTGGAAAAGGTGTGTCTGGGTTTTCATGTTTAAAAAATATATAAAAACCATTATATAGCGCGGTCTCTTTAATTTTCATTTTTGACCTTGGGTTTTCATGCACTTCGATTTGGGTTTTCATTACCTAGTACGCAGAGTCTTCGCTTCGCTCAGGACTCGCGTCTCAATTTTATTTTAATTTCCTCGTCTTTGGCTTCCCCGGAGGGGTTTTGGCGGCAGCCATTTTTCAGGTTTTCATTAAATAAGTGCTGAGGTTTTGAAGGGGTTTTGAGGGGTTTTGGTATACCTATATATGGGGTTTTGGG
>ARYC01022752.1:0-11300 GCA_000711775.1 Oxytricha trifallax
CAGGAGATGGTGGACTCTATAATACAGCAACACACTTCAGTTCGCAAGTTAACATTTCTGGAAGATGATGTCAATTAGAGAAAGATAGAGACAGAGGAGACGATGGAGGCTACTATTTGAAATGCTAAAATAGATTAAATAGATAGAGACGCGCCTAAGGCTAGAGGTGGGGGCCCTATTCAATACGAATAGACAAATACTTTAATGGCAGTTGAAGAAGACACAATAGACACTGCATTAAGACTTCCTAATGTTAACAAACTGGATTTGACACTCTCAGCAGGTCCTAGTAGAGGATGTGCAGATCCTTCATCAAGGTACTCATCACCTAATGACTTATCTCCGGACTTGAGCAATAAACTCAGCAACCCACTAAAACAAATTGAACTAAAAAATGAATAAATAATTAAAATCCATCCAACCCACAAATAACCGTTAAACAAGAATTTGCCTAATAAACCAGCATCTGCAAAGCTAACGGACACCCAACTCCAAGAAATGTATATCAAGGCGACCACAGATCAGAAGTACCTCCAGTTCTACTACCTAACGACGCTATCTCTACTTAATACAGCTGAGAAAAGAGAGCAGGATGCCTAGAGGGAGCAAGTAAATTTAATTATGCTTGGTCTTGACGCCATTAAACGGTCGAGGGAGTCTCGACTTAAGGATGATTAGGAAACTCAAAAATGCTGCTAGCACAAATATGTAAGGACCAGGTTATTCTAGAAAACAATATTCAAGAAGCATTCACGGTACTGCCTGCTGAAGCCCGAGGTTAACGACTACATTTCAACAGCCATCGGCAAGCTACGACCCCTTGTGCAGAGGCTCTTCAATGCAACCAACGATGGAATGGCCAACCAAATGTTTAAACTCTTCAATTACACTCTTCAAACCAGCACCTTCTCCAAGCGCACTCTCAGGATGGTATAGGGGTAGAGAAAAGCTTTTAGAACCAGAGGAATCCGTCAGGAGAACTCTCCTCATGCAAACGAAATCGAAACCATACTTTGTGCCTTACAACGAGAAGGGCCATATTTATCTTGGAACTGGTACCCAGTCTACTACCAACTGGCACTCACCCCCTCTTGTTGATGGACAACGCGTCCTACCACCGCAGCAGCTATACGAATAGCGTCTTGCAGAAGCTTAACGTCCCCATACTCTTCTTGGCCCCTACCAGTACGACATGGCTCCAGTGGAAAAGTCATTCAGGTTTATTAAGTGCCGCGACCTCAACCCCATGCTCCTGCCTGTCTCTACAAAGTATGTTTACCTTCCTTAATAGGCTATAGGAAGCAACTGCGGCGCTATGCGCAGGCCCTGGGTGTGCAGCTCTCACACTTGGACATGCGGTGGCTCACCGGCGCGTTCGCATGCTCTTGGTCGATGCCCTGAAGCATCTGAGCCTGCAGGCTGTCTGATACTGTAATTGATTCTGGTTTTGGCCATCCAATCTGCGAAATCACGAATCACCCAGACTCTATTAAAAGTGCCAAAACCCCACAATTATTATTTGAAATTTATCTCAGCCTGGGAAACAATTGTCTGTGTCGTAGATTAGAGGACGATGCGTCTTTTCAAGGGCTCTCGAATGACTATCTTTGCTGGTCCTCATTTGCGTTTTTATCCTAGAATTCATCTACAACACTGATTTGGTAAGTTAGGCGAACTTTTAATACTAAAATATTTAATAGGCCAATTAAAGTCCAATTCCCAATATTTAAAATCTAATACGCCCTATTAAAATTATAATTTATTTTAAATATAAAACTTTGAGATTAGAAATGGAGCAGAAGCAACGGAAAAGGGGATCATGAATGGTACCTATCGCTGGATTGAATTTGTCTGCAGGCATTATGAAATCTTGAGATGTGAAAAAGATTTGGCAGGCTATGAAAGCATTATCGAGAGATTTGAAGTTCACCCTGAGGATCATGAAGATCTCCTGTTCACTTGGCATTGTGCGATGATCCAGGCCCCCCCCACCATACAGGGTAAAGCGCATTTCCCAATAAGTGAGGTAGCACCTCGTAGCAACCAATCTCAACGACTTCAATACACAACCCAACCAGGCCCAGGTGGACCTCGTCAACGCCGAAATCTAGAAGTTTGAGAGGGTGAGCCAGGACAAGGCGTACTAGGGACTGCAGACAATCTACATCGCAAGCCCAGGGGTCCCCCGCGTCATTTATGATCACTTCTTCAACGTCTGGGAAAAGGTGGAGACCAACTAGCTGAGACAGTGGTATTGGTAAGAGATTGTGTTCAAGAACGACATCAAGGCCAGTGTGGCAAGCAGCTCAATCATGACCAGAGAGGAGAAGAAGTACTACAACAAGATTTGCAAGATTGTTGATTTGTGATAATATATATAGACAAGCATTTGATTTATTGTTGATTAATTTCTCATTCACAAAATTCGTTGAAATTTTACTCTTGGTGTTTTATTACATTGATCAGATTATTAATTTACTAATTTACTTATAAAACGATATTTTTTCCTTATGATTAATTTACGCTAATTATGAATTGCTTATATAGAAATATAAGAGTTACTATATTAATATAAATAAAAAATTTAAAAGTTAGGGCAAATGAAAATTAATGATATCTTAATTTATTAAAATTTTTTATGTTTAAATTGCTATATAATGGTGCAACTATAAATTATTGAAAATAATAGTTTTATGAAAGTGGCTATTCAGTATAATACTAAATTCATTATATAGAGTAAATCTTATATTAAAATTATTTGTCCAATATTATGTTAGAAAACTAATTAGACAATACAAGTAACTGTATAAAATGTCAAATCTTTTTAGCCAACCAGAAATATAGGACAAAACTTCATAAATAATAATAAACCTCTTCCCAATTTTTTTCCATCTTTGTTTCAAAAATTATGTTTCTGATTCACAATTTTACATATTATATGGAGAAAAATACGAGTGTGTGAAATTTAGTTGTGAATCCAGAAAGGAAACATTTAATAAAATAGAGAGAGAACACAGTTACATAATATATAACCATCATTATAAGAATTAATATCCGAGAATAGAAGTACGCCAAAGATAGATTTGAATAATTTTACGTAACTAACAAAAGGGACAGAAATTATTGTAAAATTAAAACAACATGCGAAAAATCAATCAAAAAGAGGATAGTAACGAGTCCTATCCCCGCATTTTTTTCCCTTAAATTAAATTAATAAATTAATTCTGCCAATGCAGATATAAATCGTAAAATCAATATCACCTATTAAGTTCATAAATTTAATGAATTGAATGGAATTCCTATGATCTTCAAGAAATTGTTATTTATTAATTAGTATTTTTAAATTTTTTGCACTTTATTAATTACATAATTTGTGCGAAGAGAAACATGTCTAACGTCTTTAAAGGCATGCTTAAATTATCTACATAGTTTGTGGACGAACATTCTTATTTTTATTATTTCTTCATCATTTAATTTATTTTTAAAAGTATTTAGTATATCTTGGAGCATGTAACAATGAAAATTAAAATAATTTCAAATTAAATCTTATTCAATGAAAATATAAAATATGTTTGATATATTTTACTAGAAAATGGAATGTTAACAAGATACTATACTTTGTTATTTATAGTATTTTCCTCTATATATTTATAATATATTAATATAAAATTTAATATTTTATTTTATTAGTATTTCTAATTTTAATTATCTGTAAAAATTATATTTATTCTTGAAGTAAGTAAGTAAATATAAACTTATCAATCAAAATATATTATTTATAAGAAATTTTATGTTTAATATGTTAACAATTAAATTATATAATACCAATCATAACATTAATTAAAGTAAAATTATAAAAATTATTATAATATTGATAATATCAAATTATTAACAATAATATCTTTGCGTTTAATTAATAATTAAGCCTTGGAAAAAGTTGAAATTAGACTAAATGTAAAGTATCCGAATGTCTCATACAGTTATGTTGAAGCAACGATTTGAATTGATATTTAAATGAAGTTTTTACTTTCTTCAACTATTTTTATCATTTAATTTTTATTTATCACTTTAGTAATTGTATTAATTGTTTGAATATAATTAAAAAACATTACAGAAAAGCTCTTTAGCAAAAAAGAAATTGGCATGTAAACTATTAGATAAGACCTTATTTCTAAATGAGGTTTAAGACTATGCGATTAGAATGTAACAAGGTAAAGGTAATAAGAACAACCAATAGACACAATACTTGCAATAGTAATAGGTAAATTAAGGTAGTATTTCTAAATACTCTGTAACTCTCATAATAATGGTTGGATATAAAGGATTATGATTGAGGCAATTCTAAAACCCATTTTATAGTATTAAAATAGAATTAATTGAACTCAAATAAAGGTTTGTCAATTATAAATCAATCTTTAATAATTACTCTGGGATTTATATAATTCTATGAGATCTTATGGTATATAAATAATATTTAACTTTATATCAGTTTCTGTTCATATTATATATTAAAAATATCATAAAATTATAAGCCAAATTTTGAATATTATTATTATTTTTATATAATACTGTACAGAAATTTATACTGGGAATAAACCAACCAGATAATATAATAATTAGTGCTCTTTCTTCCCTTTATATGCACCATTGGTGTTCTGTATTGGAGACTGGGTTTGTTTTTAGCTCCCAGGATTTGTTACCCAGATGGATGGTTAGTTTTTTAAGAATTGAAATTTTGAATATACAATAATTAATAATGTAAGATTTTTATCCATTCTTTTATACAATGCTAATGACATTTAAATGATGGTATATATAATTTTCTAGAAAATATCATTAAATATTTAAAATACGAGTTCATAAGTTATATGATGATATAAATAAATTTAGACAAAAACAAATGTCAAACAAATTTATATCTTTTCCTATATTTCATCCATAAATAAATAAAATGATAGTAATAATAATATTTATGATAATAAAATAAATTGAATAATATATATTTATATAAACTCTGCTCTCTAAAAGTGGTTTACAATCTTTATCCGTTATTCTTAATTAACATATAAACCTTAAGCGATTAAATGCTTATTTTTTTAATTTATTAAATAATTTGCATAAAATTAATATATTATAAATTGATGCTTTTTAATTTAAAGTAAAATAATATTTCATGATCATTTTTATTTTATAAAAATTAGTTTAATATATTCTTGTCATATTTTTCATCGTTATCTCCACAATCAAGCCAACTACCCATATTTGGCATTATATATTGTTTATTTCAAATAACTATAAATCAGTGAATTATACCCTAGAAAGTCACAGAATTAAAGAATTTAATATAATTAATAATTATTAACATAATATGTACATGTTTAAAATATAATAGTGTTTAAATTATAATTAAATTATATTTATATAGATACAAAATTTTAACAAATAAAATTTAAACAATATTATATTAAAAAAGAATTGTATATAACGATAAAATATTAATTTAATGTGAACTTTTTATAATTATAAAAAATAATTATTTTTATGAAAAATAAATTTCACTTATTGAATTTTAGATTTTTATTATATATTAAAAAGTATCTAACGTTTTTAAGAATACTTATAAATTTTTAATTATATTTAAGTAAAAATATGTGGGAAAAATAATGACTTTAACAGTTTCAAATAAAATAATTTTAAAACTTTTTCTTCTGATTCGCAAATTATATTTTGCTTGAATAATATATCGAATGAAGCTATTTATTTTAATTTTTTTAAATCATATTTTGTAATTTATTATTGTTCTTATACTTATATACTAAAAAAGATCAATTTGTTGATTATTTAACAGCATTTATTTTTTTAATTAAATTTTCCCTTATATTTTTTAATTAAATTTCACTAATAAAAACTTTTTTAATAATATTGCTATTTGTAGATAAAAATTAATAAATATAATTTTTCATTATTTTTTATAATAATAATAATAAGTCCTCGAATTATTAATTATATAAATAAAAAGATTTCAATATTTTATAGTGAAATTTTATTAATATTTATAAAAAATTAATTTAATTAGCCAAATTACAAAAAAATAAATTATTTAGTCAATAATTTATTATTTTTAATTTACTTATTTCTTTAATGAACCAATATAAATAAATAAATAAATCTTTAAATTAGCAATCAATTAACTAATTGTGGGATCAAGAGCAATCATAAATATTTCGTTTTTATCAACCTACAAATATATAGATTTTTTATTAAAAAATTCCTTTTTAAATCACAATATCTTAATTTCAAATACAAATAAATAGGTAAAAATAGATAAGATATAATGCTTTATTATCTTCTTATTATTTATTGATAATAATCATTAATAAATTATAATAAAATAATTTAAATTATATTTCATTTAAAAAATAAATTTGTTAGATTAATTTAAAAAAAATGTACCTTAAATAAATCTCATAACTATTTATAAGATATTGTAGGAATACATTCGAAAATGGGAAATTATAATTAAATAAATTAAAATTTATCCAAATTTGTGGCAGTTAAAGTTGGCCAATTTAAACGATCTTGGGCTCATTCGATAGAGAATTTCAAAATTAGCTGGACTATATTATTGGCGGTACTATTTTATCGCATCCCTGGAGCGAGATAACTTGAGTTTAATTAAACGTCATTGAATCATTAAATTATACCCTCACATTAAAGTGAAGTTATCTCGCTTAAGGGATGCGATAAAATAGTACCGCCAATAATAAAGTCCAGTTTATTTTGAATTCTCTATCGAATGAGCCCAAGATCGTTTAAATTGGCCAACTTTAACTGCCACAAATTTGGATAAATTTTAATTTATTTAATTTTAATTTCCCAATTTCGATTGTATTCCTACAATAGTTTGTGTGAATAGAATTATTTCAGCCCTATAGTAAGTAAAATTGTAGTATTTATTTCATTTCAACATTTGAGTAGAATTTATAATTTTACAAGTTTATACTTTGTTGACTTTCATATTCTTTGATAAAATATAACTGATTTTTTTTTAATCTTTAATTTGTTCATATAATAATCTAAATTTTCTAGTTAGCAAATATTCAGTTTGTATTTTATAAGTTTTTTAAGATAATTGGGGATTATCTCTTTGCCTGAAAAAACAGAATTCAACAAAAAATAAACACTAATAAAAAAATAAGCAGTTTGTAATTGTAAAACATAAATTTGCAACTACGTTTTGAACATTTTTATTTTATCTATATAAATTATAAATGCTTTTTATTAATCAAATTAAATTCAGTTATGGTTAAAAAAAATTTAACATATTTGCTAAATCTTTTACATTTTATCAACAATTATATTTATTTATATAAAAATATTTGAAATTAAAAAAAATTATAATTAATTATGAAGTATTTGTTAAATTAAAATAATATATAATTATTGTATATGAATTTTATGAAAATCAAAAATTGTCATTATCATTAATTAAAACAGACATTTATTACATTGTTATAAATAAAAATGGATCTGGAATCACTACCACTCACAACACCACTCACACTCAACACACACAGGCAAAAGTAAGTTTTATTATCAATTTTTAAACTCTATTTCCATTAAATTTACTTAAATTTTTGTTTTTAGATACATACTAAACCTAATCTTTCAAAAATGAAGATAAAATAACTTCTGAATATAAGAACTAAAGGGAAAGTTAAAAATTCAAGGGATTTATACTATGAATAAACATGAATGCAAATTTCGCGCTGGTAAACAATACATCACATTATGCATACAAAATAATTTTACATACTAGCTCCGCTCAAATAGAAAAATTTGAGAAAACAATATAAATATAAATGCACTTAAAAATAAATAGGGGACAATTAGTAAATTATAGAAAACATATATACAAAATCTCTCGTTTTTAAGACATTTTATGCTACTAATTGTAAATATAATTAAGTTTTAAAATATACGGCAGTTTTTTGTATTTTGTATTTATCCAATTTCCTATTCTTTTGTATTTTTGATTTATACAATTTCCTATTCTTTTGTATTTTAGCAATAATACTATTTAATCTTGAGATTTAAGTTAATTAATTATCATTAAAAACTTAAAATAGAGTAATCGTAATGTTTTTTTTAATGGATCTAGGCTTAGCCTTACTATATTATGGTCTGCAATAGATTGTATTATTACTTAATAATACATCAATTTGAAAAATAAAATTATATTAATTGTTAAACTATATTCCGTAATTAAAATAAAAAAATTAAAACAAAGTTATAAAATTTGCAAAGTATTATATTTTTAGTATTTTAAATAAAATATAATAATTTTTTATATAAAAGTTATTATTAATCTATTATATAACAATATTCTAATAAAGGGATTTGACGAAATATAAGTCATCTCTATTATTTTGCCAATTTTAATATAAAAAAATATAATCATCATAATATATATATAAAATCTTTAATTCTTATATTTTAGATATTAAGGTGGAGAGACTCTTCTAAAACCAAAACTTAAAATAATTTAAATAACTTTCTTAAAAAATATAATCAAAATATTATATTGGTTTTAGATATTTTACTAATAATTTTTGAAGAAAATTAAAAAATAAAAAAAATCTAAGTTAATATGAATTCTCTAAAAAATATTCCCCATTCTCAGACATTAGGAGCTATAGACCCAAATTAAAATAATTATAAATTAAAAGATATTCAAACTCATAAAACTTTATTATAAGAAAGAGTTAATAAAATATCAGTATTTTTTAACAAATTTTTTTAAATTAAATATTTATCATTAAAAAGTTTACTTACTTAAACATAAAGTGGTATATATAAAAACAAAAATATTGTAAGATCCATCTACCATTTTTATTCCCAAAAAGATTTTTCAAACAAGGAAAGTAAAATATGTTGAAAAAAGTAGAGCTCGCAGCCTTTTCCTACTAGAGAGAGAGATAGTTTAAAGCACTTAACTCTCCCAGTGATGCAAATAATGTATTCTCTATCCATTTCTCATTATTTGCTTTTTAGCCTTCATTTTTTAGAGATTAATATTTTATCATTGTTTTTTCTAGTTCTTTATTCAAACTTTGGAATGACCTGCACCACCTTCAACCTGTTCCTAATTGCTTTGTAAGTTAAACTTAAGCCATGTAAAATTATCTGGTACATGAAAATAATAGTGCTCTTGTCACTTTCTGACGAGTTAAGTAACATGAAATTTGTACTAGGATCTGTTTTTCAGCAATAAACTTATTAAATTTCTAATTTCATTGCAATATTAACATTTTTGAAAGCTCAATTATTTAATCTATAATTTAATTCATCATTTTTACCTTTACAAATAACTTTATGATATGATTATTTTAATTTTAGATCATTTATTAAATAAAAAGTATAATAATTATAAAATATAGTAATTAAATTGATTATTTCTTGTATTCTAAAATCTCAATGAAAAAATTTAATTAATCCTAATTTTAAATATTACATCAATAAAATTTTTATAAAAAAAATTATTTTTATTTATAAATATAATATAAATACTATAATGAATTTATTTAATAATAAAAACACCTCTAAATTCAGTAAATTAAACCCTCACTTTTAAGTGAAGTTATATCGTTCCAGCGATATGATAAAATAGTACCATTAATAATAAAGTCCAGCTAATTTTGAATTCTCTATCGAATGAGTCCATGATCGTTTAAATTGGCCAAATATAAATGCGAAAATTTTTATTTATTTTTTAATTTAATTATAATTAATTTTCCAAATTTAACTTTATTTCTACAATATTATTGTGCTTTAAATATTTTATTATTTTTATTTTGCTAATTTCTTTCCTTGATTTATGCCAGCAAAAGTACACAAAAAATCCTAATTTAATTGATAAATAATTTAATCAAGATAGTTCACAAGAAAGATGAATGGGTCCACAGAGTGTCATCAATATAATAATATAATATTTTTGCATAATTTATAATGAATTGATGTTTCTATAGAAAATAAATTAATATAAATTATTAAAAAATATTGAAATTCAATTGAAGAAGATATTTATTAAACTATTTTTTATCAGAATTTATTAAAATTAAAATTTTATTTATATATAAAAAATATTAAATATTAGTATTAAATATATTTTTGATTTTATTAATTATTAATTTAATAATCATATCAAAGATTTAAAGATCAATAAATAATTTCAAAAAGTTATATAAAAATAAATATTTTTATGATTAAATTATTTTTTTTATCATAATTTAATGCTTTATTCGTGGTGTCAAGAATCAAACTTAAATTAAACATTTATAATTTTCCTTTTATATATAATTAAATTTTTTTGCTTACTTTTTAAGGATAATTTTGTAAAAATTCTTAAGAAGTGTGAAATTAATTATAATTTAACTTATTTTTCTAAAAGAAATTCTGAAATTATAATGATATAAATCTAACATTAAAATAAGAAAGAAACACAGAAACATTTTATTTAATCTTTCAATAGTAAAATAATATAATATTTTATATATCAAAAACAACCAAAAGGACTTTTTAACAAATTTTTATTTAAATTAACTTATTATTTATCAAACAAATAAACTCTTTCTAAAATAATATTTAATTTTTTTTTAATTGATAACTTTAAGAAATTTTAATTTATTATATGATTTTTGATAAATAATAAACGAAATATTATATTTAACATCGAACAAAAGACATTAATAAAATCTATAATATTTGAAACACATTTAATTTTTAAGTAATAAGTAATCAAGTTGAATAAAAATTTTATAAGGGAAATTTTCGGCATAAACTATAACAATAAAATTATAAATTTACTTATCTGCCTTATTTTAGCTAATCAACTTATAGACTGCTCGAATTTCTATAACTCCTTGAAATATATCTAATACAGTTGAAAATCCAACATTTTATAATTTATTAGACATTCTATCTAATTAATACCTTTTTTATTTGAAATTTATTTTACTAATCCTTATAAACCATTATTAATTAAATATAATATATGCATAAAATTTTAATGCTATAATTTTTGAAAGTAATATATAGTTAACATATTTTAGATTTTTCGTTAGAATTCTATCTTAAGATAATATTAAAATAGGAATTTATTAAAATTTTTTAACTTGATATTAATTTCTTTTTATAAGTACAAAGCTAAATAAAACCTCAAAGCTATTATTTACAAGACTTGGGTGACGATAATAATTAATTAAGATAGATAATATTATTATATAAATTTGGTTGCTTTA
>ARYC01022753.1:0-10543 GCA_000711775.1 Oxytricha trifallax
GGGTGGTACCTGTCTCACCCCCCCACTTTATTATAGTAAATATAAAAAATGAAATTACATTTCTAACCAAATTTTTGTCGAAAATCACGAATTTAATAATTAAAAAGCTTTTTAGTAACACTTTGAGGCATTGTAGCTAAATTTATCGATTTATCATAAAATTAAAAATATATATATAGATAATTTATGATAATTTTTTGGTGATGTTTTCCTCCACCAACATTCATTTCTTAACTTAAAATTTCATTTCTACTGAAACTTTGATAGAACTTATTATATTATTTGGAGTGACAAAACTATATTATTCATAAAATAATTTATTATTCACTTTATTAAATCTTAATTCAATTTTAAATAGACTTCAAGGTTCAGTAGAAATGAAATTTGAAGTTAAGAAGTGAAAGTTGTTGGAGGAAAACATCACCAAAAAATTCTCATAAATTATCTATATATATTTTTAATTTTATGATAAATCGATAAATTTTTTTCAAGCTATAATGCCTCAAAGTGTTACTAAAAAGCTTTTTAACCTCCAAATTAAGTTCAAACTTTATTTGGAGGACCTCCTAGAGAAACAAAACTTCATTAGGAGTATTTAATTTACTAAAATGTATAAAATTCTCATAAAATATGTCAACTTACAGTCTTTTATGGTTAGTTAATTTTCTTACCTCTCAGCAAACAATCTACCAGAGTGTCTTATACTCTACTATATTAGTTTATCTTGGTAGATTTTATCATAATTATAATAAAATATATCAGAAAACTAAAATGAGCGCTAACCTGTTAAAAAGAGCGGCATTACTTGGATCAAGCCAATAAAAGTTATCATTCCAGCAACCAAGAAAAGTAGAGACCAGAGAAGCTTGTACTAAGTGGAGCCTACTTATGACAACTATGACCAGTCTAGCTTTGAGATTTAAATATAAGTTAAGTAGGAGATTATCATAGAAGCTGTGTAAATTGAGGAGGAGGTTAAACAACCCCCCATAGAGCATTAATAAATACCAGCCAAAGTTGACTATAAATGCAAAGAATGCAATAAAGTTTTCCCTTCAAGTCAATTTATAAGAGACACTTGAGAGATATACACAACGATATGCCAAGGTTATATCTCAAGCATTAAAAGAAAGATGGGAAGTATGTCTGTGAGTTCTGTGAGAAGCCATATTCCCATACTAGAGACCTCAAAGTGCACTTAAAGAAAAAACACAATTAAGGTTTGTCTTTATTCATGAACCCACAGGAATAGATTCCTCTAAAAGAGAAGATCAAGAAACCCAGTGGAGTCTCTTAGAGTTGAAGTCTAGGTAAGTTAAAATGAAGAAAGCAGTCAAGAACTTTCCAGTCTCTGAGATCAATAAAATCATGGTTAAAATAGAGGCAATGAAGATTCCTATATTAAAAATTATTGACTTAGATTCTTGCCTAGAAACTACCTCACTCTTGAAGATAAAATAGAGAAGAGAGTCATTACTGATGACTAATATGCTTACAAGATATATCCTTTCAATTACTTCCTTGCTGATCACAAGTTCCAAATCGAATTTGCTAATGAGTATTATGCTCTTTAAAGGCAAAGTTAAATGAGTGCAAGCATATCATCTAGCTTGATGCTAAGGAAAGATCATGTAGCCTTCAGGCTTCCTTTACTTGAAATGAATTACAGAGAATTCTTATCTGACAATAGATGTCAGAGATAATTAGCTATATAATACAGCAAATAGATGAGAGGATTGAAGAGCTTCAAAGCTAAGTTATGGTCATAGAGACTTAAAGCCAGAGAACATTATGATGGACTTCAACAGAGCTCAAAGAGTGCAAGCCTCTGCATAAGGAAATGTATACGGCACTCCTGGATATTTCCCAGAGAGAGAGGATTGGAGAGATGGAGACACTTAATGGGATATCTGGTCTCTAGCACTAATAATAATTGAGAGCGACATGCCAAGAAACGATTACTTTAGCTGCAGTGGTGAGAGAGATTCTAAGCAGAGAATCAAACAATATCTCGATAAAAATAAAATAAATGGAGGTCTCAGAGAACTTGCATACTCAACTATTATCAAGCCAAGCTAAGAGAATTAACAAACAATAGAAACAATCAAACATCAACTTAGAAAGATAAAATTCAGAGAACTGCCACATGACTCTAAGCTTATGTTTGTGTGAAATATTTTAAAAACTCGCTTGTTATACTCACTTAAATTACTAATATTTAAACATTAAACCCCTACATAAACCCTATTAAAACCCTAATAAAGTATGCACTAATAGTCTACTTTTATCAATCAAAAACTCAATCAAACTACTGAAAGGGTTTTGAGGTTTTGATTGTTTATTATTATTTGTTCTTTTTATTTGAATCTTAAAACAACTGATTATAAGAAATATAATTTAATATATTATTCATTAAATTTTTTGTCCATTTATTTAAACTTTATTAATTTTGCATAGGGCATAACTCATAATGACTATATGTAATTTAATTGAATATATTTATTTAATTATTAATTTTTTTATTGCTTACGTTTTTATTTACCTACCTCGTTGAACTGTTGTCTACCCCAGCATAGTTCTATAAATATAATATTTTTAGCAATAAATTCCACTAGACTTCAACACTTAAGGGTCAGTTCGATAGCACACATTGGAGAAAAGTCTTATATTATTTCTTATCGAAGCTGCTACTAGAGATCACTTAGTCATATCACAATTTACCAGCATACACGATAACTCATTCTATGAAAGAAGATAATGGTATATTATATATAAAAATATTTATCTAAATAAAGTAGTCTACATTAAGATATATCAGTCTCGGTTTTAAGCATAGTTGATGGGTGAAATTTCAATGATATGTGATGAAGAGCAACTGTGCTTGAATAAGCAACAGATCGCTAAAGATCTTACTTTTATTAACAACAAATGCAGCAGTTACAAATGTAGAAATAATAATAAATTTAATTAATTTAAAAACAGCAATTATATTGTTTAGATATGTCTAACTATAATTAATACTGTAGCAGCAGTAGGAGAGAGCATGGAATGATAAAACTGATCTTTGAAAAAGGCAGAAAAGTAAGGGAATTCTAATCTTGATATTGACTTAGATTGGGAACTGCTTATTAGTGGCAGTATTCGATAATTAATATTTATTTATAAAATGTTAGGAATTAATGAAATATATTGGTTTAGCATTAAATTGTATTTTAATTGATAAAATTAATTGCATATGTAGCTTCTCTTCTCATTTAAAATAAAATAAATTATAATATATCATATATAAATATATTATCATTATCATGTATTACAACATTAATTTTATATTTCCTGTATTTGTAGAATTCGACCTCCATCGAAATATATCTTAATTCATTGAGGATTGTTCTCAGATATCAAAGAATGCTGCGAATATCATCATCCTCAATTGCTTCTTCTCAAGTTCACTCTGAATCTGATAATAGTTGGTTATCCGAGATTCCTTGGCCCGGCTTAGAAGTCAACTTGATTCGTCATTTCCAGGTACCTAAATTGCAAATGCAAAATCCTTTATTCCACCCCTGTCTTAATATCATGAACTTAATCAATTATAATCTATTATATTATAGATGTATCTATATTTGTAAATAATGGTATATATTTAAATGTGAGTATGTGCGAGTATCAATTGAATCTATTAATAATTATTTCTGCTTTTTATCAACTGAAAATAATCTAGTTGTTTGCAGTTAAAAGTTAATTAACCAGTGAGTGTTACCTTTTCATCAGACTACTCAACAAGATATGTTTCTCTTTTGATAATTTATTATGTTTCTACATTTTTACAAAAGAAATTTGATTTATTTAAATGTTTTGGTATTTATTTCTAATGAAAATACAGTACCAATTCAACACTCATGCGAATTTTCAACCATAAAATTATGCATAAATTCAATTAAATTCCTGCATAAGTTTAATTATCTCAATGGCACTATGATTCTTTACAGTTGTTTTTCCTGCAATTCATTCGACTTAATCATGAGTTACACTACTGTTTACAAGCATGCTCTCACTGTAATTCAAAGCAATAGAGCTCTTTGAACTCAATGAAACTATAAATTGTAGTGATATCAAAGTGAATGCACTTAATCTACTAGAGATAACAACAACGCTTTATTAAGCTATTACAAGTAATTTATATTTACATACAATTAATATATAATTTAATTGAATGCATTATTTAACTTAGGTGAGCAACTGAAACTGTTAACTTAGTTACAGCCAGGTTTAAGTCTAGCAGAAGAGGTTCAAAGTGCAAGTAAAAACACTGTTTCAACGAAAGAGACCTAGTTATCGCTGTTTAAATAATTAATCAACTAGATAGCAGCAGAATATGAATAATTCCTAAGTATTTAAAACACATTTATTTAAGTTATACTTACTCTATATTTTAAATATATTACTATTTACAGTTGTTCTTTAGCTTACCTTATTTGTTTTATTTGATTACTTAAAGCTGCTTTCCTATTATTAAAAAACCTCAGTAAAATTAACATTTTAATTGCAGTTAGTAACAGTATTCTATTACACAATAAATCCATTTAAAGTTACATTTGTTTTTAATAAATTTTAGGCTTATTTTTTTAATGAAAAATTCATTCTTCGTTAATTTATTGAGAAGATCTTCGATTGAATCGACTAAAGTTTAGCCAAGAAAATAAACTGCGAAACATCCAGTACAAATTAATTAATTAATGAAGAATGATAAGTCTGGTATTTCATTGTTCAAAGCATGATTATTAGTAAATCTTATCATAATTCTTAATTTAAAGTATGAAAAAGATTATATAATTTGTTAATAACTTTCTAACAAATATAGTATTCAGTCAAGTTATATGAATAACATATTAATTCAATAAATTAAGAAATTAATTAAATTAGCATAACTTTAAAAAAGGAATCTCCAAAAAATAAAGATTCTTCAGAATATGTCTCGATGGTGATTATTTACTTTTGCAATGCTTTCTGACAACTTCATAAATATTGAATAAAATAAATGTAAATAACATTGAGAAAGTAGCAGTATATTTGCTTCTTAAATATTCTATATTTATTTTTGTACAGAGTCTCTCAAAAGGCTTATTATAATCTTCTTTGCCTAGATCATGATCATTTGAATATAATTACTGTCTTTCTCAAACAATAGAACAACTTATCCCTCGCTTGGGCTTGAATAGTTAATGCACATACATATTTTGGAATAATTTAGAAATTAAAATTCAATTGTATACGAATTTTAAATAAGGTTCTTATCATCTAAATGTAAGAAAGATCTTGTATTTAACCTTATCTTCAAAAATATTCACTACATATCCATTCTTCATTCTTTTCATGCATAACTGAACATTCAGGTTTATCTCTTTATCATTTATCATTCAATGAACATAAAATATCAATTTTAAGATGCGGAACGTTTTATTGCAAACTTAATATCCGTCCTACTAACAAGTTGTATAAAACTTTTGATTGTCAGTATTTTTATAATTTCTGAGTAGAAAAACGAAATCTTAGTCCTAAACCTAAAATTTGTGACATATTAATATAATTTCTCTAATTATTTGGAAGAAATTTAGAGAAATGTTAGTACCATTGGCAGACAAGTCATTGAGGCAGATATAATACAATATTTTTATTTTCATATCCCGCTCTATAGTGTTTTCTCAGGAGCCTTTTCAAATTTACTTATTACTAAGATAGTTTTTCTTACTATTCACTTTCAGCTATGTTGTATTTTTATAAAAAATAAAGCTTAACTCAAATGTAACTATAATTTATTCTAAGATTCAAGATTCAAGAATAAATGAATTCTTATTATCGTAATATAAGACTATCTTTTAAAGATTAACATCTTTTAATTAACATGCGAATCATTAATGAAACACACATAGCAAACTCAAGATTCTTTGGCACTTGAACTTTTAATTCTCTTAAGCACTTTGATAAATTAAAGTTTCTAGATGACTTCTTTGGTCATAGAAATCAAATTTAGAAGTAGATATTGTATAAGCAAGCTTGTGTTAAGCTCCAATTAATGCAAAACCTTCTATTTCTTTGCTCATTTATGCTAATATAAGCATGACTTTTAAAGATTTATTATATTAATTAATAAAAATAATATAATGGTGTTTTTAAAGCACTTTATCAATTCAGATATGTTAGTTACTCTATTTAATTTAACTAGTACTCTCTGAAAAAAAATTCTTTTAATTCTCCTCTTATAAAAACAATTTATATTTGCTATAACATTTCTCCTAGTCTCCAGTCTTCCTTTTTTTAAGGATCCGAACTTCTCCCTGGGATTTTAATATCTAGCATTTAAAATCACTGGACAGACATCCCAAAATCATTCATATTTTAAAATCTATACCTGCTCGCTAACATATTTATTGTTTGCTTTCAGATAATGTTTTGATTTATTTCCAATTTTAATTGAACATTTGTAATTTTTTTATAAATATTTTTATATCAGCTAGATTATCAATTAAGAAGTTATCTGGCTTAATGTCTCTATGAGCAAATATATTTTTATGTAATTATTAAATACTGTCCAGCATACCAACCATTCATAAATTCATAAAATCTTCTTCTAATCTATCATCTAATTATTGCTTCCAAGTTTATTGATAGGATCTTGAAATCATTTTTAGGTTATCATCATCAATTTAAATTCCAACCACTTATTTTGGAAAAGCAAGGTTTTTAATTTTCAAATATTTAATAAATTCAATTTATGCAGTGACTATATCATCATAAGAAAACCCAAAAACCCTTACAGTAGTTTGATTGAGTTTTTGATTGATAAAAGTACACTTTTAGTGCATACTTTATTAGGGTTTTAATATGGTTTATGTAGGGGTTAAATGTTTAAATATTAGTATTTTAAGTGAGAATTACAAGCGAGTTTTTAAAATATTTCATACAAACATAAGCTTAGAGTCATGTGGCAGTTCTCTGAATTTTATCTTTCTAAATTAAAATTTGATTGTTCTTTTTGTTTGCTAATTCTCTTAGCATGGCTTGATAATAGTTGAATATGCAGTTATCTGAGACCTTCATTTATTTTATTTTTATCAAGATATTGTTTGATTCTCTGCTTAGAATCTCTCTCACCTTTGCAGCTAAAGTAATCGTTTCTTGGTATATCACTCTCTATTATTATTACTGCTAGAGCCCAGATATCCCATTAAGTGTCTCCATCTCTACAGTCCTCTCTCTGGGAAATATCCAGGAGTGCCGTATACATTTCCTTATGCAGAGGCTTGCACTCTTTGAGCTCTGTTGAAGTCAATTATATAAACTCTAAGAGGCTGAAATTTCATCATGATATTCTCTGGCTTTAAGTCTCTATGAACATAACCTACTAGCTTGTGAAGCTCTTCAATCCCTTCAACTATCTGCTATACTATCTAGCTAATTTATCTCTGACATCTATTGTCAGATAAGAATTCTCTGTAAGTCATTTCAAGTAAAGGAAGCCTGAAGGCTACATGATCTTTACCAAGTAAAATAGCATCAAGCTAGATGATATGCCTGCACTCATTTAACTTTGCCTTTTAAAGAGCATAATACTCATTTGCAAATTCCATTTGGAACTTGTCATCAGCAAGGAAGTAATTGAAAGGATATATCTTGTAAGCATATTAGTCATCAGTAATGACTCTCTTCTCTATTTTATCTTCAAGAGTGAGGTAGCTTTCTAGGCAAGAATCTAAGTCAATAATTTTTAATATAGGAATCTTCATTGCCTCTATTTTAACCATAATTTTATTGATCTCAGAGACTGGAAAGTTCTTGACTGCTTTCTTCATTTTAACTTACTTCTAGACTTCAACTCTAAGAGACTCCACTGGGTTTCTTGATCTTCTCTTTTAGAGGAATCTATTCCCTGTAGGTTCATGAATAAAGACAAACCTTAATTGTGCTTTTTCTTTAAGTGCACTTTGAAGTCTCTAGTATGAGAATATGGGTTCTCTCAGAACTCACAGACATACTTCCCCATCTTTCTTTTAATGCTTGAGATATAACCTAGTCATGTCGTTGTGTATATCCCTCAAGTGTCTCTTATAAGTTCACTTGTAAGGGAAAACTTTATTGCGTTCTTTGCATTAATAGTCAACTTTGGCTGATATTTATTAATGCTCTATGGAGGGTTGTTTAACCTCCTCCTCAATTTGCACAGCTTCTATGATAACCTCCTACTTAACTTATATTTAAATATCAAAGCTAGACTGGTCAAAGTTGTCATAAGTAGGCTCCCACTGAGTACAAGCGTCTTCTGGTCTCTACTTTTCTTGGTTGCTAGAATGATAACTTTTATTGGCTAGATCCAAGTAATGCCGCTCTTCTTAACAGGTTAGCGCTCATTTTAGTTTTCTGATATATTTTATTATAATAATGATAAAATCTACCAAGATAAACTTTTATAGTAGAGTATAAGACACTCTAGTAGATTCTTTGCTGAGAGGTAAGAAAATTAACTAACCATAAAAGACTGTAAGTTGACATATTTTATGAGAATTTTATACATTTTAGTAAATTAAAATACTCCTAATGAAGTTTTGTTTCTCTAGGAGGTCCTCCAAATCAAGTTTGAACTTAATTTGGAGGTAAAATTATTAAGCATTTTTAAATTTAATATGCTCCTAATTAAGTTTTAACCTTAAAATTTAACTCCTAATAAAGTTTGAACTTAATTTGGAGGACCTCCTAAAATAATTAAACATTATTAGGAGCAATTTAATGGAGAAAGTTTGATAAAAATGGAAATCAATCTGTAAAACTTGGAGCAAGTTTTTCAATGCTTCTCTGCATATCTTTTCAAGGTTGACCTCCAGTAGGTCCTCCCTATTTAGAAGTTAGATTTAAATAAACTTATAATGGATATCCATAATTTTAAATTTCATTAACATTTCTAGAAAGATGAAGCAAGATGGAGTTTATGAATGATATAATGAAGAGAATTTAATCTCAAGATTTAATAGGGAAATTTTAAAGTAAAGAGGACCTCTATAGTTACTTGGTTTAACAAGGTAAACTTTTAGCTAATATTGATAAAATACGTAAAAATAGGAAATTGTAGAAATAAAATAAAATTATAATTATAACCAATTCTCAATTAGCATTAAGTTGTTGCCGTGCATTTTACAAAAAATTTTGATCATTATAGTCTTCAGCAGCATATTATAAACCCCAATTTTTTCTTAAACAACCAAGTACTTGATATTAATGTTTGGCAAGAATTCGATGATTAACATGGTCGTTTGACACCGTCAATTGGCGTCGATCTGGCATGGTCACTTCATGTCGATTCGTCGTCGATAGGCTTGAGTTGAGGCCATCCAGCAATCCATTCTCATCTTCTAGATCTTAAAATCTATTGCTCCATCCTTGATCCATCGGTGCCATCATTGGTAGCTCAAGCTGTTGGACCATCGTTGGTGTATTGGTGGACTTGACCTCTGCAATGCGCGGAGGTGAGAGAGGTTTGAGTAGATTGACGATTGATTAGTTTAAACTTAAACTTAAAAGCGTGATATATAATAGGGAAGTTTTAATCAATTAATTTAACAGTTCAACTGCTATTCATGCTTGTCTTGACTGGTGCAAGAGCACCTGCGACTCCACTCATCGTCATTGATGGTTTACTCAGACGAACCCATGTCTAATGGTGGTGCACCACTGCTTGACGCTGAACGCCCAGAGCTTGTTGACATCACTCTTGGTCATGGCTTTAAGGATCTGGGAGAGTCTCTTAACCAAGTGAATCCTATAAGAGGTTATGGTAACTACACTTACTTGCTGTCTGCCTGCTCCTGCCTCAGGTGCCTCTTGATGTATGAGAACAGCTGCTCGATGGGGTTGAGCCATGGTGAGTACTCGGCATTGAATAGCACAGTCACCTCAACTTCCTGGCAGTCTCCAACACTTCAGAGTACTTGTGAATGACTGCGTTGTCCATGAGCAGCACGATCTTCTTCAGGCCAAGGTCCTTGTCAGTCCGCAGCTGGCGCAGGGTGTGGTAGAGGAAGTTCTCGAAAAGCACGGCATCGAAGGCGCCCTCGATGACTTGGCTGGAGACCAGCTGGTCCTTAGTGATTGCTGCCACGAAGCTCATCGAGAACTGCTGCCTCTTGGTGGATTCCTTGGTGATAGAGAGATTCCTAGCCATGGTGCCATAAGCGCCCAACCTCTGGCTGACTTGCTATCTGACTGCGGCAATGGGAGTATAATGTTATGATGGTTGGGCATCGAGGTTGCCAGAGTATACTATAGGTGCTTAGTCATTCAACTAGTTGGGTAGACTTAACCTGGTATCAACTAAAGCATAATAAAATCGTATTGCTATAGCTTACTTTCCTATTCCTTCACTGTGACTTTACTGCTGCTCACTGCCTTGCTGGACAGCTGCAAGCGTCGGGGTGTAATGGCTGTCCAGTTGTCATGGCCTGTTGCATTGACCGCCTCACTGCCCTTACGTTGAGTTGACTACAGCCTGAGGCTG
>ARYC01022754.1:0-13098 GCA_000711775.1 Oxytricha trifallax
CTTAAACGCAGAGATGCGAAGATGCCATTGAAAAAGATCTCTGTAGTATAAAATTACAAGGTGGAAGGCATGAAGCCCAAGGACATTGCTCTTAAGATGGATGTGGATCGAAGTTTTGTTTACAAAGCCGTTGAAAAGTTCAAGTTAGAGGTAGAGCACAGAGTGCTCAATCCTAAGCCAAAGCTGAAGAATGGGAGGAAGAATACGCGAAGCAGCCTGCTGTTACTTAAGGCGATTGCCATCGTGGTCTAACAGTAGGGCATCTATAAGATTACTGGCTGGTGTCTTCATCATAGCCTGCTTGAAATGCAGTGTAAGGAACAGGAATTTAAAAACCTCGCAGTGCCTTGCGTTGCTACTCTCTTGAAAGTACTGAAGGATAGTTTCCATTTGAGATTCGGCAAGGCCCAGAACGCCAACGCTAAGAATAGGGATCCATCATTCAACGATAAGAGGCTGTGTCAAGACTGCTTGCTCAGCTATTCCTGGAAGATGCTGTAATTATATCAGTTGATGTATCAAACTTCAATAGCGATTACATGCCTACAAAATAATGGAGTTTCAATTCAATTGCTCTTCACTAGGAAAATTGTGTAATCGACTCCTCCCTGACACCTGCAATTGGTAAGACCGAGGTCCTCGTCACCGACGATGTCTTTGAGTATAGTGAAATGCTATCTGGCTTCCCCAACAGAAACCAGCTATGTCTAATATCACTGGGGTTAAGTAGCAGGATCAAATGAATGGATCAAAAATTGCCATTTTGTAAAGCCCAGTTGCAACTCAAGATGAAAATAACCTGAAACCAAAAAATCTGAGACTCCAAGCAACTCCGGGAACCAGTAGGTAAGTATTGCTATCTTTGCTTAACTGATTGAGTACAGCGTCGTCAGCAGATCAAGAATGGGTAGTCTAGATGGGCAAGGATTTTATCCAAGTTAAGAGGACCATGTTAGAAATACTGAACGAATAATGGCTGGATCTGGAATTGTTCCATCGAAGATTCTAATGCCAAACTCGAAATCGATATTTCCTAAGTTACGGAGGAAATCTTCCACCTAGGAATAGCAAATCTTTGATAGTAGGGAAAAGAGCATTGCTGCCACCCCTGTCAAATGCAGCGATAAATATAGGAATACTCAGCTGTCACCTATCTTGGAAGCCCCTGAGGGCAGTGCTTAATACACATCCCTGCAGAAGCAATTCAACGCGTTCAGAATATAGAGCTCTTCCAAGAAGCCTGTAAGTCAACCATAAACCCCTCTGAAATCGGCTTCCACTCTAACTCCATTAGTTCAGAACCTAGCCAGCCTCAGGCTACAATCAAGTAAGCGTAAGGCTAGTGAGATGATCAATGTAACAGGCCATGAAAACTAGATAGGTATTACACCTAGACGCTTGCAGCTGTCAAGCGGGGCAGAGAGCAGCAGTATAGTCACAGTGAAGGAATAGGAAAGTAAGCTATAGCTTCATGGTTTTATACTACTTTAGTTTATACCAAGCTAAGTATACTCAACTAGAGAAATGACTAAGCACCCATAGCAGACTCTGGTAACATCGATGCATAGCCATCATTACATTATACTCCCATTGCAGTTGTCAGACAGTAAGTCAGCTAGAGGTTGGGGACTTATGGCACTATGGCTAGAAATCTCTCTATAACCAAGGAAAAAACTAAGAGGCAGCAGTTCTCGATGAGTTTCATAGCAGCAATCACTAAGGACCAGCTGGTCTCCAGCCAAATCATTGAGGGGGCCTTCGATGCCGTGCTGTTCGAGAACTTCCTCTATCACACCTTGCGCCAGCTGCGCATAGACAAGGATCTCGCCCAGAAGAAGATCGTGCTGCTCATGGACAACGCAGTCATACACAAGTATTCAGAGGTGCTGGAGACTGCTAGGAAGTTCAAGGTCACTGTCCTCTTCAATGCAGAGTACTCACCCTGGCTTAACCCCATCGAGCAGTTGTTCTCCTACATCAAGAGGCACCTCCGCTAGGAGCAAGCAGACAGCAAGTAAGTATTTTGGGCCTAACTTTTTATAGGATCCACCTGGTGAAGCGGCTTTCGCAGATTCTGAAGGCAATGACCAAGACAGACGTCAACAAGCTCTGGGCTTTCAGTGTGAAGCAGTGGTGCAGCACCATCAAGCATGGATTTGTGTGAAGTTGAGCTGAATGATGATGAGTTGAGGAGCTGGAGCAATAGAACTGACCAATACAACCATAGACAGCACTTGAATCGTCAAATTTATTGATTAAAAGCCCCCTTATTACATATCACACTTTTAAGTTTTAATTTTAACTAATCAAACCAAAAATCCAAAAACCTCTCTCATTTTCGCTCATTCAAATCATCATTTTGGCTCCTCGTCCAATAAAACGACCAAATTTGGTGCTCAAACAGTCGAGCAGGACTTGAAAGTTGCTGAGCTGGGGGTTTTAAAACATGGAGAATACGATAGGGTCTCAAATTTCACAAATCACACAATAAGCAACGAGTTATTGACCATTTATGGTGATTCCACTCTCGATCATTGAAATTTTGGCTAAGATTTGTACATCAGTCAATGATTTATTGAATCAGACACAAAAAGTTGCTACTGGTTACTGAACTAGTGAATTATAGTCAAAAATTGTAGTTACTGCTTTAAAATGAGGAATATAAGCTAAAATCTCTAATAATCTCAAACGATCAGCTATAAGTGTTCGAATACAAACGAAAAGTAAAGTTGGTTAAAATTAATATAATGATTAAAATTTTTGATTAATTTCTCAGATTTCCTATTTTTATCTATTTTAGCAATAAAGGAGAATTCTTGCTATCAGGAACTTACAGCTAGAAAACTGATAGAATGTTCTCAGCGATAAAGAAGTATGCAGGAAAATAGGCGATTACTTACAATGGGATAATCAATGAACGCAGAGATAGAATAAAAGGGAAGTGGTTAATGAACGATGGAGCCACTACAAATGTCACGAATGCAATAAAATTATTATAATTTTATTATATTAATGAGTTTAAGTTCTAGACAAAGTAAATCGTAGACTTCTCAATTCCCTTTAAGGATATAATTCCTTAATAAGGCAACTTAAAAATAAGTCAACATAAATGCGAATTGAAAGGTCCATTCAAAGAAGAAACTAAGTGGGCTTGTGATGGTAAACATTATTTTTTATTAAAAAAATATAATTAAATCAATATTAAATTAGGTTTAGAACGAACTTTGCATAAGGTTGCCAGAGCTTTATTACTGGTTTTGATCAAGCATAACACGTAGAGAAATATAAATGTTCAGCATGCGACTTTGATTTGTGCATCGAATGTGCAAAATATTCTGTCTACGTGGATAAAATTGTTGAGGATCATTAAAAATAGAGTAATGGAGTTTGGAAAGCTAACAAGAAGTCAAAAGATAAAAGTTATTTTATTTATAAATTGGATTAATGTTGAAAGTTCATTAAAAATCTCGCCTTAACCTAATATATATATATATATTATTTAAAGTGAGAAGGAAGAGATTAAAATTGAATAACTTATGATAAATTAGGGTATTATATATGGGTTAGGAGAAGATGAAGGATTAAAGTACTTCATTAATGATAATATTTCATAAGATTTTCTTATAAAACTTAATATATTAATGGATATCTAAGAGGCTCGAAAGTCAAGTTTGTAAAAACTTATCATGAAAAACCTTAAAGTTTTGTTACATTTAAAGGTACTACGTAGAATTCATCA
The DNA here is from genome assembly GCA_000711775.1 of Oxytricha trifallax. Taxonomy (NCBI): domain Eukaryota; phylum Ciliophora; class Spirotrichea; order Sporadotrichida; family Oxytrichidae; genus Oxytricha; species Oxytricha trifallax. The sequence goes on from ARYC01022754.1 coordinate 3,740, forward strand.
AACACAGCTTTATATTGTCTTGTTTTATAAAAATAACTAAATAAACACAAAAATCATAGGAAGCTGGGTAAAAGATCTAAAATCTAACAAGAAAGACGATGTTATAGAAATTGAATTAACTTAATGATAATTTCTATATAAAAAAATTATATTCAAATAATTTATTTTATTCATTAAAGCTTTATACTTACACGACTTTTAATAAAGCTTCCGACCCTTTGATAAACTTAATAAAATTAAGAATTCAAATAAGTTAATGAAATTGAAAAAGCTCAAGGAAATTCGAAAAAATTAATAAGTATAAATTTAAACATATATATATCATTGTCAGTTATAAATTAATCAAAATATCTCTAGAGATGGGTAATATTCTTTCGAATAAAAACCCCAAAACCCTTTCAGTAGTTTAATTTAGTTTTTGATTGATAAAAGTAGACTATTAATGCATACTTTAAAAGGATTTATATAGGCTTTGTGTAGGGGTTAAATGTTTAAATTTTAGTAATTTAAATGAGTGCATGCAAGGTTTGGGGTCAGTATATGATAGTAAGTATAAAGGTTTATTGTTTTAGTTGCGATATGGATGTGACGAATATAGTTATCAACTCAAACCTATTCTTTATTACACATCTATAGCATGACTACTCCATAAATATCCAGCTACTGTTAGGTCTCACTGTCTATTAGCATTGGATTTAAAGAGGTAGAATCTTAATTCTAAGCCTAAGAGACCCTTAAAATTCTAGTAACATCATATTGATTATCTTATTTATGATAAGACTCTTAAATACTGGGGTCATTTCTCTCTGGCCTAGAGAGCTGTGATGCTTCATCGCCAATTTCCTGAGCTTAACATATCTGCTTAATTGACAGCTAACATATATAAAAAGAATGGGATATCTTACAAGACAGTCAATCGCATTAAGAGAGTGATTGACTTTAATGTTCCATTTTATAAGGATAATTTAAATATATATTCGATTAAATGCAGAGGGCTATTACTAATAACATCAAGTTCATACACGCTGATGATGCAATATTCACCTTTAATACCTTCATATCAAGGTCTTGGTATAAGAGGTACAGCAACATAGAAGTATAAGATTAAAAGGTTAAGGTTTAAATCCATGCTATTCTTGGTGGAATAAGTGAAAATAGTGGCCTCAAGACCTATGTTATTCACCCTCGTTCTAAAAAAGACTGAATAATACATAAAGTTCTTGCAATAACTCAGAGACAAGTACGCTGACTAAGAGATTATTCTATTCGTTGATAACTTGTCAGTTCATAAAACTAAAGACTCAAGGAAGGAATATGAATGGCTAAATATAATACCTGTATTTTATGTACCTTGTAGCCCTTAGTTCAATGGAATCGAGTTATATTGGGGGTTATTGAAAGGTCATTATAAGAAATTGCTGCTCTACCATCTGATGCATGATTTAAAGATAGATATAGTCGATTTTATTCAGAGTGCTGCTAAGAGAGTCAGCGATGAGAAAGCTAAAGTATGCGCAAGAGAAGGGAGATTTTGTGTATATAAATAAGTTTTAGATTTAAGCGAATGAATAAGTTCACATATTAAATTTGCCCGTAAAGGGATTTGGCTTCTCTTTCTTTTATTCCTTTTAAGGCTTGCTTGGGCCTATGTTTCTTCTCATAGTGCCAGCTCCTGCATCTATGTTCGTCTCTTCTGGCTTTTATAAATCTTTGAAGAGCCTCTTGCTCAATTCATGTTTTACTTGAGACTTTCTCTCTCTCTGTTTAATTTGCTGCGCTTTTTAATCAAGTATATAGCAGTACCAGGTTTTTCTAAAAAGTTAGAAGACTAAGCTTACTTGAGATGAATGTATGCTTCTGCAGTTCCTACAACTAGGAGTCACTGATATTAATTCCCTGCTTCTCTTTTTCTTCAGGAGAGATGCTGTAGCGTTTCATATGAGCTTCTTAAATAACTTCATTTAAGTACTCAGGTTTCAGAGTTCCAAGGACGCCAAAGAAGAAGTTTCTCTCTAGCAACTTATTAGAGAGTTACAGCTTTGATGGAAAGTAGAGAGCTACAAGGTTTGTCACTGATATTTCAGGGTAGTTAGGTATCTCTATCATCCTAATTTCATTAGACTTAAATGCTTTTTTCTCTTCACTCAGTAAGGCTTTTAAGAATGAGATTTTAGTTCCCTCCTAAGTAGGCAAGAACAATCCAACTATAGTTGATATATTAGCATAAGTTAAGAACTTACCTTGCTTAACAAATATCTATAGAGGTCCTCTATACTTCGAAATTTTCCTATTAAATCTTGAGATTAAATTCTCTTCATTGCATCATTCATAGACTCCATCTTGCTTCCTCTTTCTAGAAATGTTAATGAAATTTAAAATTATGGATATCCATTCTAAGTATATTAAAATCTTACTACTAAATAGGGAGGACCTACTGGAGGTCAACCTTGAAAAGATATGAGGAAAAGCATTGAAAAACTTGCTCCAAGTTTCACAGATTGATATTTATTTTTTTTCAAACTATCTCAATTAAATTGCTCCTAATAATAATTAATTATTATAGGAGTTCCTCCAAATTAAGTTCAAAATATATTAGGAGTGAAATTTTAAGGTTAAAACTTAATTAGGAGCATATTAAATTTAAAAAAGCTTAATAACTTTACCTCCAAATTAAGTTCAAACTTGATTTGGAGGACCTCCGAGAGAAACAAAACTTCATAAGGAGTATTTAATTTACTAAAACGTATAAAATTTTCATAAAATATGTCAACTAACAGTCTACTATGGTAATTCAATTTAATTATCTCTCTGCAAAGAATCTACCAAAGTGTCATATACTCTTCCATTATAGTTTATCAAGGTAAATATTATCATTATTATTATAAAATATATCAGCAAACTAAAATGAGCGCTAACCTTTAAAGAAGGGCGGCATTACTAGGGTAAAGTCAATAAAAATTATCATTCCAACAACCAAGAAAAGTCAGAGACGCATGTACTCAGTGGGAGCCTACTTATGAAAACTTTGACCAGTCTAGCTTTGAGATTTAAATATAAGTTAAATAAGAGGGAATCATAGAAGTTGTGCAAGTTGAGAAGGAGGTTCAACAACCAGCCATAGAGCATTAATAATTACATGCCAAAGTAGACTATAGATGTAAGGAATGCAATAAAGTTTTCCCTTACAAGAGACACTTGAGAGATATACACAAAGATATGCCTAGGTTATATCTCAAGCATTAGAAGAAAGATGGGAAGTATGTCTGTGAGTTCTGTGAGAAGCCATATTCTCATACAAGAGACCTCAAAGTGCACTTAAAGAATAAACACAATCAAAGTTTTATGTTTATTCATGAACCTACAGGAAAAAGATTCCAATAAAAAAAGAAGATCGAGAAATCCTGCCGAGTATCTTAGAGTGAGGTATAGAAGTAAGTCAAAATGAAGAAAGCAGTCAAAAACTTTCTGTCTCTGAGATAAATAAAATCATGGTAAAATTGAGGCGATGAAGATTCAAATCTAAAAAATTATTGACATAAATTCTTGTCTTTAAAGCTACCTTACTAATAAGGATGAAGTAGAGAAGAGAGTCATCACTGATGATTAATATGTCTATAAAATATATCCATTCAATTACTTCCTTGCAGATGACAAATACCAAATGGAATTTGCCGATGAGTATTATACTCTATAACAGGCAAAGTTTAGAGATTGTAAGTATATTATTTAGATAGATGCTATACTACTTGGAAAAGATCATGTTGCATTTAGACTTCCTCTCCTCTAGATGAATTACAGAGAATTTTTATCTGACAATAGATATCAGAGATAAATTAGCTAGATAGTATAACATATTTTTGAGGGTATTGAAGAGCTTTACAAGCGAGGTTATGTACATAGAGACTTAAAGCCAGAGAACATTATGATGGACTTTCAGTCTCTTAGAGTTTATATTATTGACTTCAACAGAACTCAAAGAGTGCAAGCCTCTGCATTAGGAAATGTATATGGTACTCCTGGATATTTCCCAGAGAGAGGACTTGAGAGATGGAGACACTTAATGGGATTTCTGGGTTCTAGCAGTATTAATAATAGAGAGCGACATGCCAAGAAACGATTACTTAGTTGCAAGTGTGAGATATTCTAAGTAAAGAAACAAGCAATATCTCGATAAAAATAAAATAAAAGAATGTCCCAGAGAGCCCGCATACTCTACAATTATCAAGCCAAACTTAGAAAGATAAAATTTAATTAACTGCCACATGACTTTAAGCTTATGTTTTAGTGACATATTATATAAATTCACTTATTATACTTAAATAAATTACTAATATTTAAGCATTAAACCCCTACATAAACCCTATTAAAACCTAATAGTTTACTTTTATCAATCTAAAACTCAATCAAATTACTGAAAGGGTTTTGGGATTTTGAATCATGTCTAAATTGCATAAACCAATGCTAATAGGACTGCAAAAAAATACGATAAAAATGCCAATATAGTATTAAAAACTAATTTGAAATCTATTAAACTATCACTGTTTGAGTTTCCTCTTGTTCCAGCTATTACAAACAATAACTAAATTTAGTTATTGTAAATGTGTTTATTTAATAAAAATGATTTATCTAAATAAAAATATTAAAAAGATTTAATCAATATATTAATCAATGATTCATTTAATAATTCAAGAATTTTTTATTCCATGTTTAATGGATGGAAATGCAGTGGTGAGAAACTGTTACAAGGTGGATGCTAATCAGGTTTTGGAGTTGCAGATATTACTTAATTAAATTTATAATATTATAGAAATAAATTCGAAATTGGGAAATTATTTATAATTGAATAACTAATATATCAAATTAGAGGCAGTTAAAGTTAGCCAATTTAAACGATCTTGGGCTTATTTGATGGAGAATTCAAAATTAGTTGGACTTTATTATTGGCGGTACTATTTTATCGTATCCCTAGAGCAAGACAAATTGACTTTAATTAAACCCTTCCATATTCTTTAAATCATTATATCACATTAAACTAAAGTTATCTCGCTCCAGGGATACGATAAAATAGTACCACCAATAATAAAGTTCAACTAATTTTAAATTCTCAATCAAATGAGCCCAAGATCGTTAAATTGGCTTACTTTAACTGCAACTGATTTGATATATTTATTATTTAATTTTAAATTATTTCCCAATTTCTAATGTATTCCTTCAATATAAAACATTTTATTTTTGCTGAAATTAAAATGTATTGATTTATAAGACCTTCGGAGCTATCGGCTATTTCGAATTTGACTCTGACATAGCATTTTGCAATCATTTAATTCACATTTTATCATAATTCCAAATATTGTAAAAATGATCTTTATTGAATGCTTGTATATTAAGAGTTGATAAAGAAGCCTTGCAATGGCAAACTAAATGGCATGGTTGGTACATATTATATATTTAATTTATATATAATTTACGATGATAAGGATGATACTGGAGTCTTGGACATAGAATTAATCAAACTTTGATTTATTTATGTTTCTTTTCTTTAAATGTTCTAATTATTTTGTTTATAGTAGAATGCCTGCAGATTTTTGGGAGATATGTGAGAGGAAAAGGCTTTAATGAGAAGTATGGACCATTCTATATCACAGGCCAGGTTCTTAATGACTTTTATGAGAATAAATTTGAGGAAGATTTTTCTTATGATATTAAAATGATTTACAAATTTCCCACTCCACAATATGCCATTACGTTTGAGGGTGAGATCAAATCTAAAATCCCTAGTGAATATAAGTACTTCAAGGAATTTATAAACAAGTAAATAAATCAAAATTTAATAATAAATAAATTAGACTGTTTTTATTTGAATTGTTACAAGACAAAGCAAAGGAAAAATTAAAAATAGATGGAAATCTGCTAATTGGAAATATATTTATATTATAATTTATGTATTTAATATAAACACCAAATAAGAGTATCATATACAAAATGTTCGAATTGCATCAGATAAAAATGACTATTGATAAAATAAAATAAAAATTAAATTCTTTAAGATTAAATTAATTAAATTATGAATTAAGAACATTAAAAGGGATTTTATAATACGAAAGAGATGCAAAGATAGCGATAATTGACAATTCAATTACAGATATAAAACCCTTTAATATGGAGCTTTAATTCGGTACTTTGAATAATGGATGGATCTGTGATGGAGATTAAGTATTGAAGACAGGCTGTTCTCAGGGTTTTAATATGAAATATATGACAAAAGATGTGTAAGCCTATTTTGGTCAGAATTAGGAGGAACTTTCTTTTTGCAAAAGTTAAATTCATATTTTATTAAATATTGCAATTAAATTGGAAATAAAAAGTCTAAAATACTCATTATAAATACCCTCTGAAAATCAAATGATATAGTCAAAGACAAAATATAATAAATTTTCTTTATTTGAATTTATTTTCAAAGAAGCAGTAATTTTAATCTTTTATAAATAGATTATGAGCTAAATATTTGTTCTAATTTATGCAACAATTTTAATGCGTAAATAATAAAAAAATAATTTTTAAACTGTCTAATTAACTAACAATCTTAATTTTGCTAACAATCCTATCTTAAAGATTATTTTTAAAATTAAAAGTTTCATTCACAAAATTATACGATTTATTATATATATATTTATTTTTCTTATTTTAAATAAATTATTTAACACTTCATAAGTTTCCATTATAACTATACAAATTCCACTTTGCTAATTATATTATATTATTGAAGCTTTAAAAAAATAAAATAAAACTTTTAAGGCAAATTTTTGAAATTTAGCAAGATAATAATATAGATTTTAAGAAAGCTAAAACATTTTTATTAATAAAAAGTCACTTAATTATTAATTTTTGAACATAACTAATTAATGTAGAGACTGTTGATAATTCTTCAATCATTTAAATTAAAATAATTATTTATTATGATCTCAAAAATTAATATTTGATATGTTTAAAATTTATTTTCAAATAATAAAGTAAATTTTAAGTCCAAAGTTAGTCATATTTCTTTTGCTAATTTTTTATAACTAATTAATAATTATTTATATTTTGATAATTTTTCCCTTATAATCTTACTTAATTCAAAATAATTTTGACAATACGTTTTTTAATTTAGAAGTTGTGCTAAAAATTTACAGAAAGGAGGGCCTGAAATCATGAAAAATGTTTGGTACAGCCACTTTTAGAAAAACAATTAAGTATTTTCGGCTTAGGTAGATTTAATAATATACATAAGAAAATCTATCAAAGTCGCTTTTAATATTATCAAAATAGATTTAAAATGGAAAATTATGAAAATATAAATTAAATTATTAATTAAATATGGGAAATTGTATTTTTTGATTTTTATATTATCGTTTTAACTGATATTGATTTGAATTTGATATATTTTAACAGCCAATAATTTGCTCATTGATAGATCAAATTAGATTTATCATATATTAACTGTAGACCCTTTGAATTTAACTTTTAAAATTTTTAACTCCTGATAAATTAATATCTCTCTATACAAAATAGCTATGAAAAAATTTTAAAAGTATAAGATGTAGAGAAAAATTTAACGACTAACTTTCATTCTTATAGTATTCACAAAAAATTTTACCCCATCGAGATAAATCGATTTTAAATATTTCTCTGCCTCAAACTTCTTCCTTTCTTATCTCTTCAACCAAATTACTTGAGGACTTGGTCTAAATAAGATTTTTGTGCATTTAATCAAGATCTACATTTTATCTTCTTTGAGTCTTTCATCACGAAAATCATACGCATTTTTATCGTTAAAATACACGAAATCATATGAATTTTTTTTGGCTTTCACTAAAATCGAAATATCTCTCTAAGAGATTTTTTCCATGAATTATGAGTAGGATGGAACATGAAGCTTATATTTTGATCTACATTATTCCTTCTAGAGTCAAGTCGTGAAAAAAATCCCTGCCTGAGATAATTTCATTTCTTTGCAGGTACTCGATCAAATTTTGATGTTTGTTACATTGTAACAAACATCACCTCTAGTCAAATGGACACAATTCCGGACACAATTCCAAAATGGACACAAATTCCGGACACAATTCCAAAGGTAGAGTTCACACCTCATCATTTATCTATCCCTCTGAGCGAAGATATACTCCTTTTTCCATCACAGTACAACTTTTTAATTATGAGGGGGTCCGAAAAAGAGGATTTCGGGGTTTTCTCTCTTGGGTGAAGAGATATTGAAAAATTTAGAATTATGTTTTGATAGAGAATTCTATAAGCTAAGTAGAATATTTATATGAAAATTTATAGACATTAGGTTAGAGAGTTATTGAAGTCAAAAGTCAGAGCATCGAAATTTCTCTTTTCCCTCAATAACTTCCTTCAGTGTGATATTCATGAAAGATGAGTAGGGTAGAAGTTGTAGCCCACACCCTAAGCTATCGAATGGTGCATATATTCCAATACAAATTCCTTTAGGATACAGAGATAAATTGAAAATAAGGTCAAAATTTTTCGAAAATGTTTAGAAATATTGAATCGATTTTTCTCGCTTGGCAAATTAGATGATGAAAAACTCAAATCAAATCTTAAGCAGATTATCTCATGAAGAACATTTCTTCTCCTATAGTCAAATCAGTAGCTAATTACATTAGAGAGATAAATCGAAAATAAATCTGAAATCGAAAATAAAGTATGAAATCTTAAATGTAACAAACATCACTCATATAAATTCTTGAGGCAACGAATTTAAGATTTTTATGAAGAGCATATTATCATCTATCATTTATCATTAAAAGTTTTTCAAAATCAATTCACTGAGCAGAGAAAACCCCGAAACCCTTCTGAATAATTTTCGGAAAATCAAATTTTTGAAATTGGGTTTTTAAAAATCCGAAAATTATTCAGAAGGGTTTCGGGGTTTTCTCTGCTCAGTGAATTGATATTGAAAAACTTATAGATGATAAAAGATAGATCATAATATGGTCTTCATAAAAATCCTAAATTCGTTGCCTCAAGCATTTATATGAGTGATGTTTGTTACATTTAAGATTTCATACTTTATTTTCGATTTCAGATTTATTTTCGATTTATCTCTCTAATGTCATTAGCTACTGATTTGACTATAGGAGAAGAAATGTTCTTCATGAGATAATTTGCTTAAGATTTGATTTGAGTTTTTCACCATCTAATTTGCCTAGCGAGAAAAATCGATTTCAATATTCCTCATCATTTTACAAAAATTTTGACCTCATTTTCAATTTATCTCTGTATCCTAAAGGAATTTGTATTGGAATATATGCCCTATTCGATAGCTTAGGGTATGGGCTACAACTTCTACCCTACTC
>ARYC01022757.1:0-18490 GCA_000711775.1 Oxytricha trifallax
GAGTCTCTTAGAGTTGAAGTCTAGAAGTAAGTTAAAATGAAGAAAGCAGTCAAGTAATTTCCAGTCTCTGAGATCAATAAAATCATGGTTAAAAGAGAGGCAATGAAGATTCCCATATTATAAATTTTTGACTTAGATTCTTGCCTAGAAAGCTACCTCACTCTTGAAGATAAAATAGAGAAGAGAGTCATTACTGATGAATAATATGCTTATAAGATATATCCTTTCAATTACTTCCTTGCTGATGACAAGTTCTAAATGGAATTTACTAATGAGTATTATGCTTTTTAAAAGGCAAAGTTAAATAAGTGCAGGCATATCATGTAGCTTGATGCTATTTTACTTGGTAAAGATCATGTAGCCTTTAGGCTTCCGTTAATTGAAATGACATACAGAGTTTTCTTATCTGACAATAAATGTCAGAGATAAATTAGCTAGATAGTATAGCAGATAGTTGAGGGGGTTGAAGAGCTTCACAAGCTAGGTTATGTCCACAGAGACTTAAAGCCAGAGAACATCATGATGAACTTTCAGCCTCTTAGAGTTTATATAATTGACTTCAACAGAGCTCAAAGGGTGCAAGCCTCTGCATAAGGAAATGTATACGGCACTCCTGGATATTTCCCAGAGAGAGAAGATTGGAGAGATGGAGACACTTAATGGGATATCTGGGCTCTAGCAGTAATAATAATAGAGAGCGACATGCCAAGAAACGATTACTTTAGCTGCAGGGGTGAGAGAGATTCTAAGCAGAGAATCAAAAAATATCTCGATAAAAATAAAATAAATGGAGGTCTCAGAGAACTTGTATACTCAAATGTTATCAAGCCAAGCTAAGAGAATTAACAAACAATAGAAACAATCAAACATCAACTTAGAAAGATATAATTCAGAGAACTACCACATGACTCTAAGCTTATGTTTGTGTGAAATATTTTAAAAACTCGCTTGTTATACTCACATATAATACTAATATTTAAACATTAAACCCCTACATAAACCCTATTAAAACCCTAATAAAGAATACACTAATAGTCTCCTTTTATCAATCAAAAACTCAATTAAACTACTGAAAGGGTTTGGGGTTTTGAATAAATTGATAAATTAAGGGTAATGGCCCCCTAGGGGGGGGCCATTACAACTTTTTTTCTTAAATTTTTTAAATGCTCTAAAAATCATTATAACATCAAAGTAACATGTTTTAACTCATTATGTAAGTCATTAATGATCACTACAATGAATCTGTAGCAACCAAAATCATAGTAACCCATCCCATTTACATCATAAAATACAATAGATTTTGAATTAATATTACAAATTTTGTTTTTAAATTTTATGTTTAATTTATTTTTATTTTCACTTAACTATTTAATGAAGTCATTAATAGCTGTTATATTTACATGAAATGCTTTTATAAATGTTACTTAAAATATTTTTTGACCATATGATTTTATTTCTCTATATTTAAACAGCTATTAATGACTTCATTAAATAGTTAAGTGAAAATAAAAATAAATTAAACATAAAATTTAAAAACAAAATTTGTAATATTAATTCAAAATCTATTGTATTTTATGATGTAAATGGGATGGGTTACTATGATTTTGGTTGCTACAGATTCATTGTAGAGATCATTAATGACTTATATAATGAGTTAAAACATGTTTCTTTGATGTTATAATGATTTTTAGAGCATTTAAAAAATTTAAGAAAAAAAGTTGTAATGGCCCCCCCCAGGGGGCCATTACCCTAAATTAATAATTAGTAAATTATTAATTGGCTTTATTTATGAAATTGATATATGGGATATATATTAAGTTTACATGAAATAGACATCCACCTATTTCTTTAAAATAAAATGAAATTTGCATTTAGTTAGTATTTAATTTTTGCCAATTTAATTTTAATATAAATTTAACTTATTTTTTCTTCATTTCCAGCTACAGCACTACCATAGCTTGTAAAGTATTGATTTAAAATTAACATTTAATTACTTTATTCATGAGGGGAATAACCTTCTAATTATAAGTTTTTAAAGCTAATATATTTAAGATTAAATAACTTTAAGTTCCTTATATATTTTTACTGTATTGATAAATCAAAAAATCATTCCTTGTATCATTTGTCTATTATACTTAATCATCACATATTATTCATAAATCTGTAATAAAAATCAACTTTAATTATCCAAAGTGAATTATATTTAATCTATAATATGCTCAGCAACACCTACACCAGCAGCTTACGCCACCATTTCCACACCAGCAGTAGCCATATGCTCACTAGCAATAACAACACCCAACCCACAAATAACATCTCCATCAACCATCGCATTATTATAATCATTAGCGCTCATAAACGGTGAAGAACAATCAACTGTATTTATTTTTTACATTAACGCTTAATCATTATCAACTCCATAATTATTATGATTATTTTCAACTTTATAGGTGCTGTTAGTATTATTTATGAATGGGGTACTTCTGTAACTATAGGCATCTGCTAATATTTAAGCTGGTTGAATTAGTAATTCACTGTATGGATTGTTATTGCTTACTTAGTAATATTTCTGGTTTTATTTCTATTACTATTTTAAATGATTATTTTTTTGGAAAAAAATATATTTTAAGGTTTTTAAAGATATTACCTTAACACAAGCTTGTGATATGTTAACTTACCATGTTTTATTTAATGAATCTTATTTATTTAATTTAATTTAATTTAATTCACATTATTTTGCTATTTTTGTTTTAATTTATTTTATAATTTAATATGAGTCAATGAAAGTTTAATAAAAGTAAAAATCATTTTTAGAAGTTTATTGTTATATATTTATTAATTTTTAATTAAATTTGAAATTAATATTATATGAAATGGTGGGATTTATATTGTTCATATATTTCATTAAAATTTATTGCAAATACTGAGCAAATTATTAATAATTTAATTTCCAAAATGTTTTAATTAGAAATCAGTTTCAAACTCATCGAATAAATTATTTGGTTTATAAATTCATTTTATAGTTAATTTGACTTCGATACTCTCTTTTCTGTATAAAAAAGATAGTCATGAAATTAAGATTCAATTGTATTTATAATTAAGACAAAAAATGAGTATATTTATTTATATCAATTTCTATCACAGCAACACTAAATCATAGCAGCACACATCATGAAAAAGCAACATTCTCCGCCATGAGGACCTGAAATAAAAAATTATTTAATTTATCATACTTACCATAGCAGCAAGCTCCACATATTTCACCACAGCACTGTGGATCTAAACAGCAACAATACCCGTTGTTACTATAACTTTTATATCTAAATTGAAGTTAATTAACCGCATAATTAATTCTTAATTTTAATTATTTGCAATTAAGTATTATTGAGTTAAATTTTAATATTATATGTCTATTGTTGGAGCTACTTTGATTGTCTTTCTTCACCATTCCTTGACTAATGATAAATTATTGTACATTTCCCCATCTTATATTTGTTTTCAGTGAAAACTTATCATTGATTTTGAATAATTAACTTTACTTACTTGTAATGATCATAGTGATTTGGTTCCTATCCACCATTATTTGGTACTGTATTTTAATTTGTGTTATCAGCGTTAGTTGCAATAGTATCATCATTTTAGTTAGCACTATAGTTTCAAAAATGAGTTGAAGTTAATGTTAAATTGAATAAATTTGAATGTGGTTTGTTATATTAAAACATAGTTTGTTGGATATAAATGGGAGAATAATTGAATAATACATACTAAGGGTTGGTGCTCTATTTGATTTCCATTTTATTTTAAATTGATCAAAATTATGTATTAAATTTGCTTCTAATCTACTTATACTTCAAATAATTTCATAAATAATGCCTATAAATATCTAAAATTGAAATAAAAGTAGCATTCGCAATACATTTACTTAAGAATTTGAATTTATATTGCTGGAATATCACATTTTAAATATAATTAAAGACTAAATAAATTAATTCATTTTAAAATATGCCTAGTATATTTCAAATAAAAAAATAAGTATTATAATTATTATCGATATTAAAATATGCTAATTCACAAATAAATAATCTATTCAATTAAAAATATAAGTTTTATGGAATTCATATAAATTGTTATTTATAATACATTTAAAATATTTAAAATATAAACATTATTTAAAAAACATCAATATTATGTAATTTCATCAGTCAATCTTAAAATAAATAATTAGATAATCTTAAAATCAACAATTTGTTAATTGCAAAATGGATATTTATTTATTTTAATGAGTCAATTTATAATAAATAATTATATAAATTTGTATTAAAATGGGCTGTGTTTATAAACCCCCAAAATCCTTTAATCCTTATAATTTAATTATAGAAAACTCTTAAAGTCCTAATAGTTTATTTATTTAATTTAATTTATAATTAAATAAGAAATATATTTTTTTTTAATCATTGTAACTCTAATAATTTTGTAAAATCAATTTAATTTATGTATTTATTACTTATTTATCTGCTTAATAGAGCATATTTATTTTTGATTAAATCATGTTTTCATCTTTAAAAATTAATGATAAATATATCAATTATAAATTTCTGTCATAGGATGTCTCTAACTATTATGTCTATGCCAATTTAAAACCTTATACAAATCAATAAATTTTATTAATTTTATTTTTATTAAAATTATATGCTTTTATTCCTTATAAACCTCCTAACTACTACATAGATTTAAAGGTAAGAAATATAGAAAAATAATTAAGAATATCCATAACTACTACCTACTATACAAATTTATAATATATTTTAAAAGACAATTTTAAACTTCACTCGTTTAAAAAACAAACAGATTTTTCATAAATTTTCATACAAATTCTAATATATTATTAAATCCTTTGTACTATTATTCTATTCTATTATAAACTTCATATTGTAATTACTAAATTAAACATTTTCAAATAGAGAAAGTAGGATGCATATTTAAATTTTTTGCAAATATTTATTTATTAATCTATAATTTTGTTTAATTTTAATTGATGCTGAGAAACCTGCTTATGACGGTGGAAATGATGGTTTTGATGGAAGCCGTGGTTTTGATAGAGGAGACGGAGGCTGTGGTGGCTGTGCTGGTTGCGGAAATGGTGAAGGGGGAGCCTTTGAAAAACAAGATAATAGATAAGGTGGAGGTGGCGGCGGAGGCTTCGGTGGTGGTTGTGGTGGAGGAGGCTGTGGCGGTGGAGGCTGCGGTGGTGGAGGCTGTGGCGGTGGAGGCTGCGGCGGTGGCGGTTGTGGAGGTTGTTGATAATACCTATGATATTACTTTATATTTCTAAAATATAATCGATCAGAATTGTCACTTTATTTATTAAAAAGATGATGGAATAAAATAATCTACAAATCCTGTATCTAAACCTTACCTTTAAAACAATAATATTTTGTTTCATTTTAATTTCATTTAGATTCATTATTAATATTTCTCTAAATATACATATTTTATATACGTTGAACATTCTTAATTTGTTTAAAAAAATTTAATATAAATGTACAACTTAAGCTAATCTTTTTTACAAAAAAAAAATCAATAATTAATTATTGATAATGTAAATAGTTTAAAATATATTTAATTACTAACATAATTAAAAAAAACAATAGACTTTAATATTTTTAATATACCTTCTTCAATCGTATACATTTTATTACTTTATTTCTATATTAAATTGAATATGCTTTAAAAAATATCTTAAATTACATAATTATATAACAAGGTAAATTGGAGCAATCTTCCTTTAAACTTTTATTTAAATAAAATTTACAAATTATTTACAATTTTCTAACTCCTACATAATATAAAATCGATTTGAAAAAACAATTACATTTTTAATTTATTAAATAATGATAATTAAAATTTAAAAAATTAGAAATAAGAAAATTGGAATTTACTTTTTTAACGATTTTATTTTTTCAATTCGTTATAAGAATTTATTAAAATTCCTTAGCGTATAAATATTTATCTTTAATAAAACAATTTAAATATATATCCAATATTTTCTATAAGTTTTAAATCATGAAATTATGACGATATTTTAGCATTATTTATATATATATATATATATATATATATTATTTTAATTTTATTTAATAATTTTGCTTATTAATATATTCAAAACCCATTCTATCTTATAAGATGATATTATAAAAGAATTTTTCAATTTTATATCCATTATTATGGCCAGATATGATTTGAAAAAAATAACGAATAATTAGATTATTTAATATGATAAATATACTTTTGAGATATATATCTAGCTAGTTATGTACATGAGAAACCGCTTTCACACTCTCTATATATTTATTTAATTTATTTATACAGAATTATTCAATATATCTTATTTTGGGGTTTATAAATATCGCATTTTATTTATTTTAAAAGAATAAAATTTTTACTAAACATAGATAGTCATTTTAGATATAGATATTAAATGAATTAAAATTAAGTGAAAAGTAAAATTAATATATTAGATTCAGTCAAAATAGTAGAAAAATAGGCAATAAATATATTCTTAAAATACAAAAATGTTATAAATAAATGATTCTTCATAGATTATTATAATTATTTTTAATAATTTTATTTGATTTTTATATAATTTTATTTAAAATGGGCCTAAGTTGTAAATATTATATTTTTACTACTTGCGCCCATTTTTATAATATTTATAATATATAATTTTATTTTTAATTCTTTTATTTAAAAATTATTTTATTTATCACATTACGTTTCTACAAATATTAAATTTAATTTATTCACTGTTTATATTTTAGTAAAATTAATAATTATATACTTTGAAATTTTATTTATTTTAAAGGTTTGTTACTTTTATTAGTAAAAAATTCATTAATTATTCATAATTATATTCATGAATAAATTAAACTTAATATAGGTTAAAAAGAAACTTCATTTCTATAATTCGAAATAAATAAACATATATAAATATATAATTAAAAATTTTCAATATATATAAAGGGCTCAAATACTAAAAATATAAAAGTATTTTTAATTTAATACACAATAATTTATGATTTCTTTATTTTTAAAACTTATACCTGATAAATATTTTAAAAGATATTTTAAGTAAGTAAATTATATATTTCTTTATATTTAAGCATTTGTATATTCACGATTTTTTCACTATTTTGACTGATTAAATCGTAATAAATCCCCTAGAATTTAAATAGATCAAATTATTATAAATTAAAGACTCTCTGATAAATGTGAGATTTGGATGGCTCATGCTAAGAAACAAAGTTAGAGCTGCACATCAGATGGAATAATATTTCAAAAATTGCTTTTATTTAAATAAATCTATTTAATATTTAATTGTAAAAATTAATATAGGAGAGAGAGCATGATTGAGCAGCGTTAGTAGAGTGAATAATCAAATGTGACTTTGAACAGTTTCTTCACTTTTTCATTGATTAATGTAATTTAAAATCTTAAGATTAAATAATGATTCAAGTTGCCGCCTAGGGTATTACCAGATGATCCTGTTTATCCTTGCGTACAATCTTATAATTATAAAATTATTTTTCTCTAATTTATAATAGAGAAGGGCATTCCCTCATTATGTGAATCAAGTTTTTTAGCATTTGTGAATACCTTCGATCTGTCAGTCAATTCATTTTCTATAGCTTTCTTTCCTTCAAGTAGAAGACCTTTAGGTACTTTACCATCAGGACAGATTCCTTTCAGTTACATGACACTTTCATTTTCTTCTCTCAGGATTTTGAACATTTTCATCATCTTGCTCATTGCACGCACTTTGTTTCTCAATAAATCAGCCTCTATAATTAAAAGTTTTAAATATTAAAAAATGACTTACTGCTTGATTTTGGAGTAGATTCTTGCTCTATTAATTTCTTTGGATCAACTTGCTCCTCTTAATTCAAAATAAATTGGAAAATAATTTAAATTATCATATCTTCTTCATCTGGAAGTTCTTAACCCTACTTTAATACATTAAAGAGCATCTCTACTACTTTCTCAGCTACAAAAGGTACAGACCAGGTAAATATGTCCATGAAATTCGGTAGTATGTAGGGATGGGCTGTGTAATTAAATTATTGTATATTCAGAGTGTTCTATTCGAATTTAATAATTGCTCCTTTGTTATTGTACACATCACAGTAGTTAGGTGCAGAGAATATAGTAATGACAACGGGAAATTCAGAAGCTCCATTCCACTTATGCATTTTATATCCATCGAACTGTGCTTCGTGTGCTCTCAAGATAGATAGCAGTTTATTCTTTTATAAGAATTAGTTTGTAGCTTGCTAACCAAAGAAGTATGAACAGCCACGTACGTCGTTCTATTAAAATCTCTATGGGCACTATCCCTTTTCGTCCTCAACTGGATCTGACCACAGAATATCGCAGAATAGTCCAACTCTGGGTGGCTCTTAAAACCTCTGCAAATTCTTGAGATCATTGATAGTTTTCAATTCTGGGGAAATACCTCCATGAAGTGCCAAGAACTTATCATTTACGAGGCATGATATAGGGAGTGCATCGAATGTTTCCATAAATAGCTCATACGTTTCTTAGTCATATTTATATAGACACTCTGCTCTAAAATTGAAGAACTGTGTCATCTGTCTGCACTCGTGATTACCTCTCAACATGTAAATGGTTTGTGGGAAATTCAACTTAAGAGCATACAAAAGCATGACGACTTCACATGAGAAAGATCCTCTGTCTACATAGTCACCAAGAAAAAGATATTTAGTCTTGGCAGGAGATCCTCCCACATCAAGCATTTTCACAAAATCGTAATATTGTCCATGAATATCTCCCACTACAGTGACTGGATCATGCAGACTTAAAAGATTAGGCTCCTTTTCTAAAGAAAATTTTTTTAAATAAATTTATTTGGAGCGAAATGCAGAATATCTTATTTATCTAACTATACTGAACTTACTGATCATAGCCAAAGTATCACGTAAAATACGCTGACAATATAAATTTAAATAAATAATACGTGCATTTTAAACTCATAGTAATTTATGAATGTTCTT
The DNA here is from genome assembly GCA_000711775.1 of Oxytricha trifallax. NCBI lineage: Eukaryota > Ciliophora > Spirotrichea > Sporadotrichida > Oxytrichidae > Oxytricha > Oxytricha trifallax. The sequence continues at coordinate 9,069 of ARYC01022757.1, forward strand.
TTGAAACTCTTCCCTCTCTATACATGTGATTCTTTAGTGCTTCCCAATTAGGGGCGTTGGTATCTATTATTTTATTAATATTCATTTGTTTATCCTTACTTTTCGTGGGATAGAGTAAACTTATTTAAAAATTCAAAAACCCCAAAACCCATATATTTTCCTAACTCTATTAAACCATAAAATCTTTTTTTAATTTATTTTAGTTTACTTCATCAGAAATAGGTCTATGAGGAGGAGGGACAATATCCTTCATAGCTCTATCGTTATCCGGGTCCAATAGTGGTTCCATTACTTTATAATTATTTCCTATTTGTTTATATATTATATCTCGATTTATTTATAATTATCAATTGTTTACTTAAGTATAACTTAGCAATAAACCATTATTTTTTTGAAAAATTTACTTGAATTTTTATATATCAGATAGTAATCAGGACATAATAGCAAAAAGTATAATGAATTATGATATATATTTAACTACACCTATAATTACTGGATTTGTGTGAGTTACTTTAGAGACTTAATTTATAATAAGTTAAACTTATTAAATCAGTTACATAATTATAATTTTTCATTAAAACTAGAAATATCTCATGGGTTGCGAACAATCTACTGCTCAGGTAAGTTACAAAATTTTACAGAATAAGTATGGATGATTGGTATAAATAACTTAGATTAGAAGTCTTATTATTCTTCGATGCTAGATATTACCCAATCTTTAATACAAGTGATGAATTTTTAAGCCTAAAAACCTTTTAAATCACATCATTACTTAACTTAACAACATTCATACTTATGATTAGAAGTATTGGGAGTTAATCGCCTAGTTATATATATATAGAAATGCTTTATTCCTAAAAACAACTCGCATTTATAAACCTCTTATTTATATAGAACACACATCACAAGAAGGATGAGCACAAAAAAGATGATCATCACGACAAGACAGCTGATGCTCACAAGAAAAAGGGTCATGATGAACATGATAAACATGACAAACACAAAAAGCATGACAGTCATCAAATATTAATAATGCATTAAATTTAGCGATTTCATAACAAAAATACAAATGTATTAAGTGACCAGGAGAAGCACAAGAAGAAAAAGAGTGATAGCGACGACAAGAAAAAGAAGCACAAGAAAGACAGCGGTAGTGATTCTGACAAGAAAAAGAAGCACGGCAAACATTGAAATATACAAGAAGAAGAAAGCATTTCAACTTATGATAATATAAATCATTTTCATCAAACTTGAATACAAATTATCAATAATCTCAAATTTATTTGGAATAAAATTAAAAATTACAAACAAATTAATGTCACATTAATAAAGAATTATTTTTTATAAGTATTTTGAGAATTTGAATTGCTAAAATTAAAATTATATAAAAAAAACGATTCTTTATTTATTATATTATTAGAATGGATACATCAAACAATTTATCTAATTTATATATATTCATGTTAATTATTAAATTAATAAATTGAATTTATACAATTTAAATTTATCTGACTTGGAAAATTAAAAACTGCTGCTTGATACTAATTAAGTCACTAAACAAGAATATCCTTTGAAAATAGACTTCTCAGTTTATAGAATGGGAGATGACATGATTATGAACACATCTCCCTAGGGATTAAGAATCTTGGGTTCAGATATGCCTATTATTGATAAAAATCATCAATAAGATATCACACATGGTAGGCAGAACAAATCAAGCGATTAGAATGATAATCTAAAAGAAAATTAAAATTAAGAGAAGATGAAATTTTGTGAGGTATGTTACATTGATCACTCAATTTAGGAGTTTATATCTGTTCCATTTTGTGGGCATATGTTTTGCCAGGAAAGTCTTTAATGCTATTTTACCTTCTAAATTACCCAATCAAAATTATGTAGTTTATCTTTTAATATAAACTTTTAACTCTTATTAAATGAAATAACTTGATTATTATGACGTTTAAATTTATCAATCTGGTAAATTTCATTTGAAATGCCCTCAAAATAAGTGTGGATAAGAAATTACTTAAGATTTTTTAAATTAGATTCTAGGATCAGATACCTTAAAAAAACATGAGGAGTTTAAGTTAAATCATGAAGTCTCCGACGATCCCAATCGAATATTTTGTCCAATTGCAAACTGTGGTTAAGTTATAAGAGTCGATAATCATTCAAATGCAAAGAAAATTAAATTTGTTTAATTTTATCAATCAAGTTTGCAGAAAACAAACTAATTCAAGATAATTTTTTAATGTTAAAATTAAATGTGAATCATGTGAGAATGATATTTGCTTTTCTTGTAAAGCATAGTGGCATCAAGGTAAAAGCTGTGCTAAATATCAAAGCGATCTTTATAAAGGATGGGTTTTTAAAATGGATGCTCATGTGTGTCCAAATTGTAAAGTCCCTATCGAGAAAAATGAGGGTTGCAATTATATGCATTTACTAATCGTTTAAAACACTATTTTAATCATAGAAATAGTTGCTTAAATATTTTAATTGATTGTACCAAATGTGAGTACAACTGGTGCTGGGTATGCGGTGAAAAACTTACAGATTATTAGCATTATTTCACCCCACTCGTATTTATTAGATGTACAGCAGTTCCAAAGAATTGCAAATCAAAGTGCAAATTCCATTCTAAGTTTATTTGTGTGATCCTATTTTTTCCAATTTTGCTATTTTTGGCACTTACATTTCTCATAACCTTCAGGATATCAAATCTCATTTATAGATAACAACATTTTTAATTAAAACTGTTCTTATAATAAATTCATTACTGGAAAATTACCAACATGCGAATTCAAATCAAAGATTGTGAGTGTGATTATGTTCCCAGTGATTTTTGTCTATTTTTTCATACTATTCAGTTTACTGATTTCAATTGTATATGGCTGCACTATTCTGATATTTCCCTTCATTTTATGTCCAGCACTATATTGGAATGTTAGCAAATATTGCAAAATCAGCAAGTACTGGTCAAATAATAGGAGAATTGACATTTCATAAAGATAAGCACCTCCTATGATAGAGTAGTAGCTTGACTAAAATGATCTATCAACATTGCATATTAATCATGATTAAAATAAGGGAGATTTAGAGTAATAAAGTCCTTATCTTTTAAGGAAGAACGAAAACAGGAACAACAAAGAATACTAAATGTAATAAAATAATGGTAAAAATCAAAAAATTGATGAAGAATTATAAAAGCCATTGCTTTAAAAACACTGAAATTTCGCGTTAAAAATAATGTGCGAATTTAAACCCACAAAAACAAGATCTTTTACCAAATAAAAATACTATCTAATCGAATATTATATTGTTAAAAATTATATCATTAATTAAATCATTATTATCAATTCAATCATAAGATTATGTAAATTGGCTTTAAAATTATTTAAAATTCTTTATTTTAAAAATAGATATAAATGGAATAAAATTTAAAATTTAATAAATATTTTTATTATTAATATATGTATAAGATTTATTAATAATTATAGAGAACAAAATTAATCAAAACTTATTAAATAGCAATACTAATCTTAAGAAAATTTAATGTTTTATCTTACCAAAAAATAAATTAAATTTTTATATTTTACTCTATAAATTAAAATGGATTCAAACAGCAAATTATCTTTATCAATAATTATAAATTTAATCAATGTCATAGTATTTTTATATATAATAATTTATATTATCCGACCAGGAAAATTAAAAATTGTTAACAAATTATCAAGCAAATGACTCTTAGTAACAGAGTCCACTGACGTTTGATACTAACACCCAAAGCAACCAAATGAAATTCTGTGAGGTTTGTTACATGGATCATCCAATAAATGATTTTATTCCTGTACCTATTTGTGGACATTAATTCTGTTTAGAAAGTGTCAAGGGCTACTATACATTCCAAATCACTCAATCATTTTATGTAAAAATGAAATACTTTCTTATTTAAATTTTGCATTTTAAACTGATTTTTAAGCTAAATAAACTATTAAATGTTATTAATACATAAATCAGGTAAATTCCACTTGAAATGCCCATAAAATATGTGTGGGTAAGAAATACCAGAGGATTTCCTAAAGCAGATTTTAGAACCAGAAGCCATGAAGAAACATGAAGAGTTCAAGATAAATCACGAAGTTTCTCATGACACTAAACGCATTTTTTGTCCAGTGCCTAACTGTGCAAAAATCATTCATGTTGACAATACTTCAACAAAGAAAGTTTAATGTTACTATTTTATATAAATGACTTAAAATGGCTTTGATAAACTTTACTACATGTATTAAAATACATGTTTCATTATTTGCTTATATTTAATTAATCTAAATGTGATTCATGCCAAAATGATGTCTGCTTCTCTTGTAGATCAGTCTGGCATGAGGGAAAAAGTTGCAGTTAACATTAGAGCGATTTATATAAAGGATGGGCATATAAAATGGACACCAATGTTTGCCCAAATTGCAAGGTGCCTATTGAGAAAAACGAAGGTTGTAATCACATGCATTTACTCAAATAATATTAATAATAAAATGAAATTCATAAATATGAAAGTTTTTTTAGACTTTTTATGTATTGTTTACACTGTTAATATCACTGGTGCTGGATTTGTGGAGAGAAGCTTGAGAATTATTCTCACTATTTCAATCCTTTCATTTTTGTAAAATGTTTAGAAGCACCAAAGACCTGTTAATCCAAGTGCAGATTTCACACTTTCTTCATTTGCTTGATGGTATTTTTCCCACTTTTGCTTTGCATGAAGCTTACAGGAGTTTTTGTAATTCATACCATGAAATTCTTCAATAAATTTAAATGCTAAATTTTCACATTTAACAATAAGCATTAATTTATCAATTCTTGGCCAATAAATTGTGCAAATGTAAAATTGAGTCAAAAGCTGTCCGATTATTACTCTGTCCTTGCCTTTTCATTTACTTTTTAGTCCTAATTGTGTTAATTATTTGGACATGTGAAGCCGCTGCCTTAATTGCTCTGCCGTTTATGCTGTGCCCTGTTCTTATATGGAATTGTAGGAGATACTGCAAAATTAACAGAAACTGGTCTTAGAATCGAAGAGTTGTTGTTTCTTAAAATGGAGGCTCTCTAATTGAAAACCAATTGCAGTAAATTTAAGGGAAACAGTTTTACTTATGTTAAAATTGTTAATTTCATAGGCATAAAAGTAAAAATTAATCAAGACTAACTGTTAAATTCTAATTTTTTGTATATTGTATTTTTAAGTTTTGCACACCCAAAGTAAAATGATCCATCTCAAGCCATTAACAACAACGGAAGCATATCATAATAAACTCAGGTAGATTTGGAAAATCAAAAAGTAGACACCAATCAAAATAGCGCCTATTAAAACATAGATGAAGCAAAAGCCCCATTACTTTAAAACTGAAAGTAATAGCAGAATCAAATTATTCTACAAACATTAATTGCCATCAAATTAAACTTAATCTAAGAAAGTTTTTAATATAAGTGAAATCAATCATAAAAATTTTAACTTTTTAATTTCATTCAAATTCAAAATTTATTTAGCATAGTTATATATAATTAAATCAAAATATGTTGATCTTAACAGGTAAAATATGTAGATAAAATGGTATTAATTGTTTAATACAATTTTCGAATGTTTTAATCGTAAAATATAATTTGAGTACTCACATTTTGATTTAAATAGATAAATTATTATTATTTAATGTTTTAAATAATCATTTTAATCTTTAAAATTCAAGATATTATTTTTATAATATAAATATTTTAAAGGTTGTATTTATTTTTTATTAACTAATTATATGCAATTTATTGATTATAATCTAAAAATAAGAGTTGATAAAATTAAAGGTCTTTCTACAAAATTAATTAAATTATTATTTTTTTGGTAGAAATAAAATATCAAAATTTATCAGAAATTGTATCTAGATTTTGTTCCTTTATTCATTTCTTTGTTAATTAGTCTAATGGCGTTCTTTTGAAGTATCTCTCTGGGGTTTATTTGAAATTAACTCCATCCTCAAGTAAAAAAACTATTTCCCCAAAGAATTAAATATAAATAAACAATATTGTTAAGTTTATCTTCATTAAAGCCAAACATTCTTCATCTTTCCACTTTGGAGTGGCGATTTAAACACCAATTGGTAATCTTATAAAATTATATATAGTAATTTAGTTTTATAAATTTTTCCTTAAATATGATAAATTTCTTAATCCATCACTTCCTTGGGCACTTCTTCTTATCCCTTGAGATATGGCATCATTGAAACCGTCTGAGAAATCGTCATCCTAAAAACATATAAATTAAATTATTAAATTCAAAACAAATATTTGCAAATCCTCCTTTGGTAAGACTGACGTAACTGGTACTTAACCACATGGCATATGCAATAAATTGAATAGTTGATAGTAATCCAATTAAAATCCAAGAGCACCGATTTCTGCAATTTTAAAAGCTGCCGTGGAAAACCCTGGACATAAAATAGCATCTAGTTTCATGTCTTTGAAGAACATTTGTTTAAGTTCCTTTATCAATTTATTTAATGAATAAATTTTAAGAAAATTGTATATATTTTTTCACTAAATATGCTATATTGAAGTTTATTACAGAAATATAATAATGTAAAAATTATATAAATTTCTCTTTTCTCTTGAAGACTAAATCTAACTCCATAACTGTATAAGGCTTGGCAAATTACATAATGTAAGCTTATCTCTAAATCACAAATGTACCAAAAAGAAACCTAATTATCCACTTCACATTTGATATTTAATAATAATTTAAGTGATTCAGGACTTACCAAACTTATATAAATAAATTAGTAATGAATCAAACAAAATTTATGTAAATAAGAAGGAGCACTAAAATACCAGAGGAGGGGGGCAGTTGATTTCTAAGGTTATTCATGATTTTCAGAGCAAAAAATTATCATAGCATGAGACATTGGTCCCATGATTATTATAGTATATATTCACCATTATCTTTTTTAGAATTGTAATACAATAAAAAATGACACTGATTCTTTAAACTTCTTGGATTTCTTTCCAAAAAGAATCTGGAATATTTAGTGGAATTAAAGTATGCCCATTATTCTCAAGCGCTTTTCTAGCTAGCAATACAGATCTTTTAATTGATTAATTAAATTAATCGTGAAAAATAAAATGTATATTAATATTAATTGAGGGAGTAGAGGGATGTGACGATATTGAGTCAAAGTAACCTATTCTGAATTTTTTGTTTGTCAAAGCATTCATTATAAATTTATATAGAATTATTTTAATGAACAATATTTAAAACTTTAATTATTAACTTAAGCATATAATTATCTTTTGTATTGTTTCCCTATTTATCAGTTTAGTTTGCATTTAGTGTTTATTTGATTAGTACCTGAGGAAATTGTAAATTGTTTCAACATTTAGAGCAAAAAATTCAAATATATAAGAAATCTTATACAATCTAACTTATTTAATCACAAAAGAAGCTTCTAAAAATTGAGGTTACATAATTATTTTTAGTATAGAACAGTAATAACTGGTTAGATAAGCAAAGCTCTCAGACTTTCTGGAAAAACTATTGCTAATATAATATGTTTTGTTAAAATTGATTTAGATTATCAAGATTAGATTAATTGAAAAAGATTGGAGCACTAAAGTCATCTAATTCATGCATCTACTTGCTCAGTAAGGCTTCCATTGCAACGATAAGGTCATCAACACAATAAGCAAGTGGCCCAATACATGGATTAATCATTTGCTTGAAAGCCATTCATTTAAATTAATATAACAGGATTGTTAACGATTCCACTCTTTATCGTCAATCCACATCCTTACCAACTAATTCTGTCTGGTGTGGGTTTGAAACCTGCAACCCCACAAAAATGTGCGGGATTTCTAACACTTCCCATTGTGTCAGTACCAAATCCAAGAGGGGAACATCTAGTTGATATAAGTCCACCCTCCCCTCCAGAGCTACCCCCAATCGATCTACTATGATCATAGGGGTTTTTGCCTTAACCAAATACTGAATTTGCTGAGTTAAGACTAATAGTTAATTGAGGCATGTTAGATTTAATGAATCAAAACCCCAAAACCCTTTCAGTAGTTTGATTGAGTTTTTGATTGATAAAAGTAGACTATTAGTGCATACTTTATTAGGGTTTTAATAGGGTTTATGTAGGGGTTTAATGTTTAAATATTAGTATTTTAAGTGAGTATAACAAGCGAGTTTTTAATATATTTCACACAAACATAAGCTTAGAGTCATGTGGCAGTTCTCTGAATTTTATCTTTCTAAGTTGATGTTTTATTGTTTCTATTGTTTGTTAATTCTCTTAGCTTGGCTTGATAATAGTTGAGTATGCAAGTTCTCTGAGACCTCCATTTATTTTATTTTTATCGAGATATTGTTTGATTCTTTGCTTAGAATCTCTCTCACCCCTGCAGCTAAAGTAATCGTTTCTTGACATGTCGCTCTCTATTATTATTACTGCTAGAGCCCAGATATCCCATTAAGTGTCTCCATCTCTCCAATCCTCTCTCTCTGGGAAATATCCAGGAGTGCCGTATACATTTCCTTATGCAGAGGCTTGCACTCTTTGAGCTCTGTTGAAGTCAATAATATAAACTCTAAGAGGCTGAAAGTTCATCATGATGTTCTCTGGCTTTAAGTCTCTATGAACATAACCAAGCTTGTGAAGCTCTTCAATCCCTTCAACTATCTGCTATACTATCTAGCTAATTTATCTATGACATCTATTGTCAGATAAGAATTCTCTGTAAGTCATTTCAAGTAAAGGAAGCCTGAAGGCTACATGATCTTTACCAAGTAAAATAGCATCAAGCTAGATGATATGCCTGCACTCATTTAACTTTGCCTTTTAAAGAGCATAATACTCATTAGCATATTCCATTTGGAACTTGTCATCAGCAAGGAAGTAATTGAAAGGATATATCTTGTAAGCATATTAGTTATCAGTAATTACTCTCTTCTCAATTTTATCTTCAAGAGTGAGATAGCTTTCTAGGCAAGAATCTAAGTCAATAATTTTTAATATAGGAATCTTCATTGCCTCTATTTTAACCATGATTTTATTGATCTCAGAGACTGGAAAGTTCTTGACTGCTTTCTTCATTTTAACTTACTTCTAGACTTCAACTCTAAGAGACTCCACTGGGTTTCTTGATCTTCTCTTTTTAGAGGAATCTATTCCCTGTAGGTTCATGAAAAAAGACAAAACTTTAATTGTCATTTTTCTTTAAGTGCACTTTGAGGTCTCTAGTATGAGAATATGGCTTCTCACAGAACTCACAGACATACTTCACATCTTTCTTTTAATGCTTGAGATATAACCTTGGCATATCGTTGGGTATATCTCTCAAGTGTCTCTTATAAGTTGACTTGAAAGGGAAAACTTTATTGC
>ARYC01022759.1:0-17410 GCA_000711775.1 Oxytricha trifallax
GATGGAAAGATATAAATAAGATGTTAGGTATCTAGCTGTGATTTATTTTGAAATGCTGACTGGGATTAATCCCTTAGACTATATGTAAGCTATTGGGTAGTGCCTGAACCCAAAGATACGATTTAACAGCTGTCAAGCTCATAATAGTGATTGTGGCGGTATTTATAAAATCAGTGCTGATGGTCTCAAGTTCATGAGAGATGCCCTTTTATTTGATCCTTCATAGTTTATTTATTTTATTCACAATAAATAATTTAAATAATTTAATATCCTATTTTTATTAGAATAGACTATGAGCATGAAGAAATATATTTTAGAACATAGAATATTTAAAGATAACTTTGATTCCATTAATAATAAAGACTTCTATTAGAAGATATCATTTAAAAAGCTATTAAAAATATTTAAGAAGTTCTACAATAAGTCATTAGAATAATAATCATCATTTGATTTAAACCTATAAGATGTATTTAATGATAAAACAAAATCTTAAAGAATTCAAATCCAAAATTAAAATCTTGAATATGATTCATTTTTTGATATAAAGTTAACAAATAGTCAAGAAGTTAAAACAGATATTTCAAATAATGATATTTCAAGAATTTATTTATAAGAGGACTAATCTTAATATGAGTAGAGTTTATAATATAAACAAGAGATAATTCTAAGAGAAGATTTGCCTTTTTGGTTTAATTACCCAATAGCTATAATTCTTTTCAGGCCATATATATTTCAGATATATTTTAAATTGCTAAAATAATTCAAAAATTGTCAATATTAACACTAAAAGTACACATTAATCAATATAAAGTGGCCACTAAGATTGGAAAAATACTATTTTAGTAAGAGATTTTTGAAATAGATATAAGGATTATTTTGATTGTTATCTTAAAGTGCTCAACCCAGAGCATTTAAGAAGATAAATATTTCCTCTACTTTAAGATAGCTTTGTTTCAACCTGATTATTTGAATTTGTAAAATAATACTATTAATGTTAAAATTATTAAATATTCATTGAAAATATATATATAATAAGATAATGCGTTTGGGGTTTTGGCGTTAATGAGATCCATAATTTATTTAATCAAAGACATCATAACTCCTTGAAATTATTATTCTTGTAAAATAAGTTTTATAAATTTAAATTAATATATGATTATGACATTACCATTTTTAATGAGGGTCAGGTCTCGGTCAAAATTATATTTTCAAAAATAATAAAAATAATATGCATTTGTCACCCAGCACTAAGGTCAATTAAGGTACGGCGAGCTCAATTTCAATATCATAAAATTTCACCTCCCAAAGATACCATAGATATGAAGGATATAAGTTTCTAAAAATCATAGTAAATTATTAAAAGGAAGATTGAAATAAAATTTAATGAGAATTCCATAAATTATATTTAATAACACATATAAGCTCCTTGAAAGTTGTATGTATTCTGTGTAAGATAAGTTTATAAATTTAAAATAATTTATTTATATATGAATTTTACCATTTTTAATGAGGGTCAGGTCTCGGTCAAAATTATATTTTCAAAAATAATAAAAATAATATGCATTTGTCACCCAGCACTAAGGTCAATTAAGGTACGGCGAGCTCAATTTCAATATCATAAAATTTCACCTCCCAAAGATACCATAGATATGAAGGATATAAGTTTCTAAAAATCATAGTAAATTATTAAAAGGAAGATTGAAATAAAATTTAATGAGAATTGCAATAAATTATATTTAATAACACATATAAGCTCCTTGAAAGTTGTATGTATTCTGTGTAAGATAAGTTTATAAATTTAAAATAATTTATTTATATATGCTTTTTACCATTTTTAATGAGGGTCAGGTCTCGGTCAAAATTATATTTTCAAAAATAATAAAAATAATATGCATTGGTCACCAAGCATAAGGTTTAATTATAGTACGGCGAGCTCAATTTCAATATCAAAAAATTTCACCTCCCAAAGATACCATAGATATGAAGGATATAAGTTTCTAAAAATCATAGTAAATTATTAAAAGGAAGATTGAAATAAAATTTAATGAGAATTGCATAAATTATATTTGATAACACATATAAGCTCCTTGAAAGTTTTATGTATTCTGTGTAAGATAAGTTTATAAATTTAAAATATTTTAATTATATATGAATTTTACCATTTTTAATGAGGGTCAGGTCTCGGTCAAAATTATATTTTCAAAAATAATAAAAATAATATGCATTTGTCACCCAGCACTAAGGTCAATTAAGGTACGGCGAGCTCAATTTCAATATCATAAAATTTCACCTCCCAAAGATACCATAGATATGAAGGATATAAGTTTCTAAAAATCATAGTAAATTATTAAAAGGAAGATTGAAATAAAATTAATGAGAATTCCATAAATTATATTTAATAAGACATATAAGCTCCTTGAAAGTTGTATGTATCTGATGCTAATATTATTTGTAAAATTTAAGTTATTCATTTATAGATCAATTTTACCATTTTAATGAGGGTCAGGTCTAGTGCAAAAATATATTTTCATTAATAATATAAATTTTTAAAATTTTAATCTTTCTAAAGCTTGTTATTAATAACAACACATTTCTCTTTATTTACGCTGGTCAAAAGTCATTAGTCTCAAGTCAATTATAGTGTTGGTATATTTTTATTTTACATATGTTTTTATTTTACAATAACTATTGGTTTATCTTCTATTTTATTTTATTTGTTAAATTTAGTATAATATTCAATTATATAATCATGAAATTCTAAGCCCATCTTATTCAAAATTTAATTATTTTAGAATACATTATTAAGCAGGTATAAAATTATTTATATGTAATACCTAATTAAACCAATACAATTATAGTTTTAAAACTTTTTAATTAGTAAAAAATGCTTAGTTTATAGTTAAAGAATAGCATAATTAATAGTATAAACTAGATGGATTCTATGTGAAAAACAAATAACTGAAATAAATTACAATATAATTAATGGGATCATAAACATAAATTTTGTTGAAATTTTACACTAAAATATTACGTAATATATTTCTACAAAAATAGTATGTTTTGATTTGCTTATATCATAAACAAGAATGGGGTTAATAATATCTAGTTTTGTTTCATCAACTGAGCTTTAAAGTACAGTAAAAGTTATTTATGTTAACACACTAATCATCTCAAAATAACATATTCAATTGGGAATTCAAATTAAAATCATTATTTAATCCCTAAAATTAATATCTACATGATAAAGCAGTTGCAGAGAGAGACTTTTATCTTCAAAAAAATATTGTAGATATAAATAGTTTTTTCAAAGGAAATTCAAGTAAGTTAGCAAATGGTAATTTAACCATAAATTGTCACCATAAAAGGGTTATATAGGCCTATTTTAGAGAATTAATATAACGTATTTATTATTAAGTAAACATAAATATTTATGTCACCATAAAAAAAAGATTACGACAAAATAGAATCAATTACTTTAGAAATGCTAAAATAAATAGGATAAAATAGAAAATTTATGAAATCTAAGAGGTTGAGTACAAATCATAAATTAAATAGACAATTTGATAAAGATGAAAAAACAAATTATAAATTAGATTAGAAAATTAAAGCTAATATCTTATTGACAGGTAACTGAATAAAATTAATTAAATAAGACTTCTTAGTTAAGATTCACATTTAAGTAATTGTAAAAGTAAAGATATATAAAACCATATTTATACTAAGCTTTTATTAATTTTTTAAATTTACATAGTATTCTTCAATATTGATGAATGAATATTAAATTCTACTAATATATTATATAATATTACTTATTACTATGATTTCAAATTGAAAGAATAATTTATTGTAAATCAATTGAATAAAGCTTGTTTAAATAATTATCTATGTCAATCTTAGACTTCTTCCATAAATCAATTTAATAATAGAAACAGAAAGGATAAACATTGCACTTCACAAAATTAATATAATAAAATCAATACAACAAGAAAGCCAAGATATAACGATTTTAGTTATCTAAGATTATTATTTTTGATTTCTTAGATTATTTTATAAAAGCATGAGATTAGCAAATTTACAAGTTTTATTAAGTAGATAAATTCATATGAAAGGTGATACAATTTTTAGAAAATTTAACTTATTTAATGAAATTTAATTTGATATATCAAAATATTTTGTCAAATCATTTCCTAAATAACAAATTATAATATTAATGCCATTATTAAAAAAGAACAATAAAATATTGACAAAATGAAATTTAATATAAAATATTATATTGATGGTGTGTTAAGTTTAAGAATAATGATTTTATAAAAAATAATTTACAAGCAAATAGATTTATTTTTGATTAAATATTCATCATTCAAGTAAAATTTATAAGAAAATTCTAAATTATTAGGCATGTTAATTACTTTTAATTTAAAATACTTAGCTTTATAATAAAAAGGTTTTAAAATTTGTTTTCTTTCAATGATACATAGATATTAACTCATTAAAATAATACTAAAAATATGATTTACAAAAGATAAAAGCATAATTAAGAATGCATTTGAATTAATTATTATATTCTTGATGTTTATCGCATAATTAGTTGCTCTAATCTCAATTATTTAGTGAAATGTCTGTTATTAAATAATAAAATTTGATCATAATTTAACAATAAGCTTTTTCAAACTAAATAAGTAAAAATTAAGAAATCAAATTAAATCATTATTTATAAAATCTATTTACTCTCAGAGTAATTGATTAATAATTTATAATATCTGTTCGTTATTACTACAATATAAAAAACAATGATCATTTACAAACTATAAAACACTGTAATACCTTATGTATAAAAAATAACCAATAAAATATATGAAGAGCTAAAATAATCGATCCTAAGAAACCATGTATCACAAGATATTTAAATTTTTAATTTTATTTGAGATAATTTTCTAAGATAAAGTTATTCAATGATATTAATTATTATTAATATTAAGACTACTTCTCAAGGTGCCATTGATTCTACCTAATTCAGACAATATTAAAAAATCCAAAGAAAATTGTATCTTAAACTAAAATGAGCTTTAAAGCTGACCCCTAATTTATATAATTAAAAAATTGCAATTCTTATTGAATTACAATAAATTCCAAAAAGATCATAAAATTTAAGTTAATAAATGTCAACTTGTTGAAAAAACGATATAAACAATAGAACTTCGTAGCTTAGATTTAAAGATATTATAGACAATCTAAATGTATGATAAAAAAATATATTACTAATCAAACTAGGCCTATAAAATTAATTTTACCAATCTAACTTATTTTTATTTAATTCTATTTCATTCACATTAAAATATAATAAATAAAAGAAGTTCATAAGAAGAAAGAAGGGATAAAAAATAAATTGGATATAATTAAATTCACAAATTTTAAATTAAAATGCTTTTTTGTTATATTTTAAATTCTATTAATAATCAAATAACTAAAGGAGTAATGCTACTCTGCTTGAATCGCCTGTAAGTATTCTTAAACTTTAAATAATTAAAGTTTTAAATATATCATTCAAGGAGTCATTCAATCTTCCTTTTGAAACAGGTTTTATTTAACAATCTTTTCAAATTTATAATAAATATTAAAGCTACTCCTTCATAATAAATTTGAAATTTTTATATAATCGTAGTTTATATTATTCCCTATGAAATAACTAGGTTTCTATCAATTAATTTACTGACATTTTAATTAACAAAGAAAGGATATTATATAGTTCTGATTTATGAATAAGTTTCATTAATTAAACTAAATTCATTCAAATATTTTATTTCTTCATTAAAATTGTGTAATCATTTCATTGGGAAATAATTAGAAATCTTAAAAAAACCCATGAATAAATTTTTATTAATATAACTTTTCTTCTACTTGAGAAGCTAAAGGTTTATTATATATTAATTAGAAATCTTTTTTTAATTGAAGTTTAACTTCTTGTATTATCAAATGATTGAGCTATGATTATTGATATTCCTTTTTATAAAAAAAGCGGTCAAACTGAACCATTACAAATAGACAGAGCTTAGTCATTAAAATCCTGCTTGCTCTTGCTTTGAAGAATACTAAATAAACCTATAATCAAGTATTCAACAAGATTATATTTGATTTCGTAGCATCTTCACAACTTTTATGTCGCTAATATACACAGAAAAATGATGAGATAGGAGAAAACCTTTCCAAAAAAATAAAGCAACTTAACTTCCTGACAAATCTTAACCATTAAAATATTCCTTTTTCTTCAGAAATAGTCCTACTCCAAATACTGCTAGTGAGAATGGGTAGAAGATAAATCTTTATTATCAAATCATATAAGTAAATATAATAATTGAACACAAAGCTCCCTAAAATAAATGACTAACAACTAGATTAATATACACAAAATTCTTATTTATTATTTAATAAATTATTGCCACTTTATTTTATTGAATAAGTACAAGTACTATCTAAATAAGGAAACTACTCTTGACTTTTTCATAAGAGTAGATAATACTTTATCCAAGAGTATAATAAATATTTAACACTTTTCCTATACGAGTGCCTATATCAACTTAAATCAACAACTCTCTAGTCAAAGGTAAAGACACAAATAAGATCAAAAAAATCAACATAATAAGCATCGATATGACACAATAAATTATTTAATACTCTGCAGCTTGGGAGAAAAGAAGGGCTTCAAGTTGAGAAACGACTAAGAGATAACTCACAAGCGAAGAAAAAGAAAATAAGAAGTTAGCAGAGTAATGAATTTCTAACTAAATAATTCAAATTATTTCGTAATCTGATTTCAATATATAAAGTTATTTATTTATTTTATAAATTACTAATAAAAAAGCTTTCTAATTATAAATTTATAAATATTTAAATGAAAGTAGACTTTCCTAAGAACATGAAGATAGTCATGTTTTATATGAGTTCTAAACAACTCTGCCTCTTCAAAGCAAATATTAATTTATTTAATTTAGTAAAAATCAAGTCATTCATAACTTGCTTCAATTTAATTTGAGCAGATGTTCTAATGTATGAATAAAAAGTATGAGGTCAAGGAATTTGTAAAAGTATTTTTCAAATTACATAATAGAGATGAGGGCGATAACTGAAATAAAAGATATAAAGGATTAATTAGATAAATAAGAGGAAAAGAGAAAAAGAGGAGGGGAAAAAGCAGATTAAATATATAAAAAGAATATCTTATTCTTAAAATAAATAAATATTAATCTAGGATTAAAAAGAACGAATCTAATAATATTAATAAAGAACTCTCTAACTTGTGATTTCTTTATAAAATAGTATAATCAATGAAGAAACAATAAGAACATTATAATAAATAATTGTTTTCTTAATAGCGAAAATAGTAAACTATATATTATGATTTTCAAGTTTTATAATATAACCAAAAATTCGGTTATTAAAATCTTAATAAGAAAATTTAAAACTAATGTATAAAACTCAAAATTTAAATTAACAATTTTGATGCAAAAATATAAATACAATTATTTATCAATTATTTAAATAAAATATTATATAATTTATATTATTTTTAGATTTCAAATTTTTCATTGAGGATAAGAAATCATTAGAATTAGAAATTAATTAAAAATATAGTTATTGCATACTAATATTAGTTGCTTTGCCTCAAAATAGATAAATTGCTAGATCTTAATAATCATAGAATTATTCATTTTAGGTTAGAAAAATATTTATTATTTTTTTATTAATTACTTTATAATACATACAGTAGTAATTTATTTATCAATATTAATTATTCCATAGCAGAATGAAATATTTATTTCTATTATATTGGTACTCCAATTAGTTCTAGAATAAGAAGTCTATATCTTTAAATGCAGCAGCACTTGCTGTTCATTTTGGGCCTTTTCTCCCTGATTTTTGAATTACTAATCAAACAACCAATGAAGTGCAAGAAACGCTCATGGAATTAATTACAGAGTCCCTTTTAATTTTGAGTTAAACTTGTTTAAATACAGAGGAAGAGTTAAATTACGCTTATTATTATCTATAAGGAAGAGTGATCTAAATTAGTTGTCATGAGGAAATAAAGTAATTAATGAAAGACATTTCATTTTACTAATTAATGAAATACTCTCTTAATTATGAATTATAAAAAATATTAGTTGAGTTAGTTAACATCTTAGATAAATATTAATTAATCGAAATAAACTATTTCAAATTAAAATACTGCTTAATTAAGCAATTTAAAGAATAATAATTAAATTCAATAAATATTATCTCTAAAAGGTTTATTTATCTTCTTCTATGCTATTCATTACCTTCTCTGATTTGAGACATTATAGCTGTCATGATTAACATTTCTTGAATTAAATTGACTTGCAGCATACAATATTATAATACTATTCAACTCTTAGTTAACAAATTTATGAATATTAAATTTTAACTTATACCTATAAGTGCTATTTTTATTATATATTTTGTTAATTTACATCTTTAAAATGCTCACAAAATTATTATAAAAAACTCCTCATTAAAGTTTTCATCTTATATCCATCGTTTCATAGCGCTGTTGCTTGAAATTTTAACAAAATATTTATTCAATTTTATCTTGACTTTTCTCAAACCATTTCTTCTTAATATGATTACATTCTCTGATATCAGAGTGTATCCTGTGTTTTACTAAAGTAGTACACTTTAATTATATGTAATTGCTTTAGCAACTTACTTTTGATAAAATATTAAAATTATGTTATCAATAAATTCAATAGCCTTTTACGCATTTCATTGTGTTGATATCTTCTTTTGTTTTTGGTATTACATTTCCTTTAAATTAAATATACTGTCTTTTATCTATATTAAAAGACAGTATATTTAAATTATATTTTTTGATTTTTCTATAACATATAACAAGACCACAGTCAGAAAAAAATGCAAGTTTAGGAGTTTGTAAAAAGATTAGTGTTTGCTTTCATTTAATTTAATTAAGCTAAAATTTTATTTAACCAACAAATTATTTTTTAAATGGCAACTTTAGTTTTTATTTTATAATTTATCCAAACTTTAGTAATTTATATTTGTTCTAACCGAGATAACCCTCTTCACCCCCTCCCCACCCAAAACCAAGATACCCCTTCCCTATTTTTAATATAATTATACAATAATTTATAAGATCTTTTAAAAATGAGAATTTTAAAAATTAATGATTGATTATTTATTTTTACTTATAATTAAAGTTTTAAAATTTTAATTATATTTAAATTAATAACAATGATAAATTTTTTAAATTTTCATTTATTAAAGATTTTATAAATTATTATATTATTTTATTAAAGTATAGTAAGGGGGTGGGGAGGGGTATCTCTGTTAGAACATATATTGATAGTGATTATTGATTAAATAACTTGCTCTGAAATTAACTAAATTCATTATTAAGTAATTAATGGGGTTTCATTATATATTCTATATGAAACACCATCAAAATCAAATAATATGATATTCGTAATAACTTAGCTAACTCTAGATAGATTAATTACATTAGATATTAATTTATTATTCTTTTATTATTGTTATTAATCCTAAAAGAATTTCCAAATGTCATGCTAATAACTAAAAAATATTTAACTAGCATTTTTACAATAAAAATACCACAACTTATAAGAGAATAAATTTATATAAATTAGGAGTATATTTATTGCCATTTTATATATGTTTAAGAATTGATTTAAATTCTGAATGATTAATCTTCTTTAATATTAAAGTAAATTAATTTAGAATGAAAACTCTAAAGTTTGAAAGACAAAATAAGCATCGTCTAATTTATTAGTAACTATTACGCTTAATTGAGCTTCTCTTACTCAACATACTTACGAGAATGCTGGAAAAAATCGCAGTTGAGAGATTACCTATTTTGGGAGATTAGCTATTAGAATCAACTTTAGCATTTGGATGATGGAACAAATAATAAAATATCTATATGAGATATAAAACTGAAAATTTAAAGAATTAATTTATCTGAACATAACCTTTTACAAAATTGCAGATTCCAGAAAAACTAAGTTTATATAATCAATAAATCAAGCAAGAAAGATCTCTAGCTTTAGCAGCTTTGTGGAAAAAATTAATTTTCATTTAATATATAATGGAACAGAAAATTATGTTTCTCAAAGACATTCTGTTCATACTTGTCAAATAGATTCTACAAGATACAAGAGCTCGACTAATAATAATCTCCTGATACCTCACAATAAATACTGACATCAAACTACATGCACAATAGAAATAATGAGAAGTAAAAATAATATTTCTTTGAGAGTTTAGCAGAATGACAAGTGTTGAGAAGTTCATCAGACTAGACAGTACAATCACCCCATTTATAAATATTATTTTTAAAATTGCAATATAAGTGGTGATTCTCTTACAAAAGTCTAGCCAAACTTTATTTAATACACAAAGCCAGTAAGATTTAAACCATAAATTTTATAGAGTCTACTAGTTATTAAAATCATCATAAAAATATATTTAATAGTTGCAGTTTCAAGATGCCCTCAAATCTGATCCTATTATGAATAGAATTAAATTTTCAGAATGTAGGCAGTAAATTTCAAATTTAGTGAAATAAGCGAATATTAAAAATAAACACAATATAATTTATGGTTATAACACTAAGCATTTTAGTAATTTAGATTATACTAATTAATTAAAGATTGATCAATTAATTGAAAAAATTTGATGATACATTTTTACTTGACTTCTCTTTTTATATTGTATAACTATTTTAATGTCTCATCTAAATAATGATATAAGTTGTATTAATTTTATTTAAAATTGAAAAGATAAAGATTAATTTAAGTTTATAAATAGAAATTTATTCAAATTATTTTATTATTTTTATTCTAATCTTTAATCATGAATTATTCTAAATATTTATATAAAGATAAATAATAGATATTATTAAATAGAATTGATATAAAATGTTCATTTAGAATACTATTTATCTTTTAACTTATATATATAATACTATTAAGATTATTAAATTAATAGCAACCATAAATAAATTTATAAGTAATTATATATTAAGCAAAAACGTATGTCAATAGAAAAGGAAATTTGATTCTTTTGCGGTTTTTACATAAATTATATTAATATTTAATAAATTATTAAAAACCATGTTAAAATTTTATTAACTATGTTAATATTTGAATTTACTTTTACTTATTTGCAAAATCAAAAAGATCTCTGTTAATCTTTAAATTGCACCTCTAGTTTTTTAACTCAGAGCTTTGCTAATCTACCACCTCTACTATACCTTAATGGAAGAAGTTAACATAAAACAGAGAAATACCTGTAAAACTTAGATGAGCTAAACTAGCTGCAGTAATCATATTTATCAACTGTCAGAATCGTATTTAGATCTATTAATTAGAGTTATTAATTCAAATTAAATGTCAGACAACTTTAATCCTTTAAATTATACGTCTTCCAACTGATAATTACCTAGTCTAAAACAGAATTCAACCAATCTAGAATATATCGTCAAAAATTATTCGTTCTGAACTCCGAGAATTAGCAGAAAGTACTCATATGAACATGCTGTCTCAACCTCTAACAAAAATCAAAGCAAAATAAGTAAAAGAGAAAAGAAATCCAGACAAAGAGAAACAAAAAAAGAAAACATAGTTATAAAAAATATTCAAGAAAATAAAGAAAATCATTTGCTATCATGTGTCAATTAATATGTTTTTTAATTTTACATGTTAAAAAAATAATAGCTATAAGTTCTGTTTCGAGGTCCCATTATTTATATGGTAAAATGCATTACTATAATTCCTAGTTACAACTTAAATTAAATTTATCTATTATAATCCAAAAATAATATTGCTTTAATATAATTATGAATTTTATAATCTCCTAAGTAGATTTTATGGATGTTAAAATCTTAAAAATATATAATATATTTAAACTTATTATATTATTAATTAATTGTAAACTGCTCATTACATATTTTAACTAATTTGTAATGTATTTTATATTTTTCATTTAACCTGTTTTTTTTGGAAATAAAATTCTTTATAATAAATTATTTTTTTCTTTAATCTTATGAACCATATCTTTTGGAGTTTATAATTCTACTCTTTTTAGTTTTGCCCATATTTTTCAATTAAATTTAACGAAGAATATTGTAATAAATAGGTAGAAATATATAATAATAAAATATATTTATAAAACCTACTAATCTATTATTTTTAAGATTATTTCTTAATTTTTAGCATAGCTACATAATAAAAATTGCAATTAGTTAGTTAGTAACTTGAGATAAATTAAAATGTGCGAAATACAACAACTTCGTTTATATAGATGTGGTTACTGAGAATTCTTCTGGATGCAAGGTGCAAGTCGATGCGGTTCTCCGCTTATTCATTTCCGTATTCTTTGTCCCAGTTCTTCTTGGTTGTCTATGGCACCATCCTCTTTTCTTGTATCCTCGTCTGCATCTCCTGTTGCTTATCTTGGTTTGATTTAGTCGATCTCTAGTTCGTTAGCTGCCTCTTGCTTCTCCTCTCCCACTCTTGTTTAATCTCCTCCCAATGTCTCAACTGTTTTTCTGACCATAGGTCTTTCTCTCTAACTCCTCTCTTCTTTGCGTTGTCCCTATCTGTGAATCTTCTGACTAATGCCTTCTCAACTTTGGATCAGGTGATTGGGCAGCATACAATAGTGATCATTCTTGAAGTAATTGGTTTCCACCCTTTCTTGACATAGATTATCTTGTCGAAATCTCGGCATTTTACTTCTGTGAGATCGATGAGATGCTTGAGCTTCATTGGGTCTCCTAGAATGCATCCTGACCCATCTTCATGCTTGTCGAATTACTCCCTTTGCTTCTGGGACTAAAAATTGCAATCATCCCTATTCCACACCTCCTTCGAATATTATTGATTTTAACATTTGACAAATTATTTGATTCATAGACATTATTATCACTTCTATACTATCATTTTTATTCGATCTACTAGTTTTAATAAAATTGGTGTATTTATTGAATTTCTACTATTTAATGCAACTCTTTACAAAATCTTAGAAGTCTAAAGTTAATATTTTGCATTTATAAATGTATATAGTCAGCTAATGCTATTGTTTTATCAAATGAAATTAATGATTATATCTTTGATTGGGAGTATTGTTCATTTTTTATAATATAAATAGAACAATATTAGGTATGTTATTGCCTGTTTAAACTTTCTTCCTCATATTGATTTGTTCGTTGGTATTGTTCTTTGTCTATCTTATTATTGCAACATTATCTGTAGAATTATTATCTTTTTATAAATTACTGACTTAAGATTTTTCATATTAAAATAAAAATATGAAAAAAATATTATATTTATAAAGTTATTACTTAGTGGGTCTTTCTAAGATGTGAGAAAGGGTTTATTAGAAGATATTAGGAGAAGTACACTTTTTCTACTTTTGCTTTGTGTCTTTGATCTATTGGAGAGTTCTAGATATCTTATCAAACATAATTGTAAATTTTATACATTTAATATTATTTTGATAATTGCATAATGAACAAAATTCAAAACTACAACTAAAAAATAATAAATGTTAATAATATTGTAGGACTATTTGTCTCCAATATATCTTTCAATGTGAAATGTCATGCTTGCTATGAATTTAGCTAGTTTTTACTTTTAAGAAACTAACAAAACACCTCACAAAATTATTTATTTTTCTTAAATTTTTCATTCAAATCAATAATGAATTTTTCAATTCTAAATCTAAAATAAACTTTTATAAAAAGGAAATTTGGAAATTCTCAATCTGTAGTAAATTTTATGTTAGAATTTTATAATTTACCATAATACTTTGTTGATTTTATCAGATCTATAAATTTCATTTCGATAAATTATTTATGTTGTATATTAAAACACATTCGATATAATTTAAAATCTTAAGAAAGTCAATTAGCACTATTATTTGAAGAGAATTATTTAAGTAGATTCTATTTATTAAATCAACCGAAATCCTTTTTGAGTGATGAACTTAATACCTTCAAATTTATTTTACTCAATTTTTATAAAATGTCTGATTTAATTAAAATTGATAGAAGAATTTATTTCATTGATTGATAGACTATTACTTTATTAATAACTACTTACTTTAACATTTGCTTAGAAATTTTTCACTTTGATTCGTAGAAATAGATGAGAGGCAAATAGAACTATATAATTAATTCTTGTAGAGTATAATGATCCATTAATATATTCAAATATTATTTCTATTCAATGCAAAAAACAAAGAGTTCAAAGAAAACACATCGTATTTTGTCAATATAATATCTTTCATGTAGGTTTGACATTACATTCTCAAGTTTGAGTATTTTATTTAAAAATAATAAAACTTGAAAATTAATAAACATTTTAAAGCTATGGTATATAATCATGATATACAATAAGTAATCCTAATTTGCACCATTTGACCATAAATTTGATATAGTTCCTATAAATTTAAATGATTAAAATTAATGATTAATATAAGAATTAAGTGAATAAGCATACTTAACTATGTAAATATGGGTTTGATAATATGACCTGCCTAACTTCTGGCCCAGAAATTCTCTTGCCTGACCTCTGGCTCCGACCGAAATTGTTCTATAATTATAGAGTAATGTAAGTATAAGGCAAATTATAGGATGCAATAATCATATTTTTTCCACTTATGTATAGCTCATTAAGTTTTCTTTATTATTAATAAATTTGACTTACCTTTTATTTAAGAATAAATATCTGATCAGAATATAATCTAATACAATACTAATAAAATACCTTCAGGGTATATACAATAGGCTTATGAATCAAAACTTAATATCAAGATTTAAGTAAGTTTTTGTTATTTAAAGTAAAATTTAATTATTTTATCTATTTCAAACCTATACCCATTCTCCTATTACTAAAATAACTAAAATTATAATGCTTCATTTAAAAATTATTAAAATGGAGGAATTTAGAATTATTTTTATATAAAATAATATCATAATCAAATAATATAAAATGGAATAAGTCCAACCCATCATTGGATGGAAACTTAAAGGATTAATTTTTTATTAAATAAAAATTAATAATTTAAGAATTTTTGAAGTATTTTGTAAATATATTCCTATTATAACTAAAAAGGTTCTCATAGCATTAATTTGCAGTGCCTATGATAAATTAATTTTTCTTATTAATTGTTGTGAATAATCTAAGCAGACTATAGTTTTTTAAATGTATATTTATAAATAATAAATTTGTTATTGTCAGATAAATTAAGGAATTTAAAGGTAAAAGTCTTGGAAATAAAAAAGAATAAAAGAGTTAAATTATAGCAATAAAAAATTATAAATAATTTAATTCATTAAAACAAAAATAAAACATTAAAAGTCATTAATTTAATCGATAAAAAATGAAAGAATAAAAATTATTATTCAAAAATTTTTAATTAATAAGAAATTATCTTAAATTAAATCAAATAAAATATATTAAGTTATTAACTTTTTTACATTAATTGATTTAAAATTGGTGAATATATAAAAAATAGAAAAAATATAAACAAAATTAATATTGTATAGATACATTTGAATTTGGAAAATTAATTATAGTTAAAATAAATATAAATCAAAATCGTGGCAGTTAAAGTAGACCAATTTAAACGATCTAGGGCTCATTCGATAGAGAATTAAAATTAGCTGGACTTTAAAACTGGCGGTACTATTTTATCGCATCCCTGGAGCGAGATAACTCGACTTTAATGTGAGGGTATAATTTAATGAATTTAGAGGTGTTTAATTAAAGTCGAGTTATCTCGCTCCAGGGATGCGATAAAATAGTACCGCCAGTTTTAAAGTCCAGCTAATTTTAATTCTCTATCGAATGAGCCCTAGATCGTTTAAATTGGTCTACTTTAACTGCCACGATATTGATTTATATTTTATTTAATTATAATTAATTTTCCAAATTCAAATGTATTTCTACAATAATCAATAATAGATGTTTGTAGGTTTTGGCAATTCTACAACAAGAGTTTAAAGTTCCTTCCAGTTCGATTCGTTGTTCTAATTTTACACCATAATTTGTATTTTAATTCAAATTCAATTAATTTTTAAGAGTTTTCATATTAATTTAAAAATCACTTTTCTAGCATTTAAAACCCCTTAAGTCAATTAAGAATAAGAATAGGTGAATCTTAAATAAATTAATTTATTTATTATTGATTGTAAAATGATTTGTCAAATTATAATAAGCTTTTGAGGATTAATACCTTTAAGGTTTGCTTTATGAAGCATTTTTCTGGCTTTCTCTTGTTTAGGCTTCTTTCTTGTGATGGACTCATTCCCAATTGTTACCCATTTTTCTCTTTGATTGTGCACTCTTCCAAATATCTCTAAATATTTGCCATTTGGGCAAAATTACTCAAAATCTGATAAAGCTGCTCTGGCTTTCAGGAGGATTCAGTTACCTTTACAACTATTATATTTGGGGCCTTATGAGTTTTTTTTATTTTTTATAATTCAGCAAATTTGCCTTTGTTCTTAGCAACAATGCAAAAGTCAGTCAAATGTCTTAGATAAAATCCTAAATTGTTCCTCAAAAGATTCTCTTTGCTGATCTTGATCCATGTAACTAACTCGATTCTTTCACATCCAATCTTCTCTAAGTACTGTAGTGCTACCTCTAGTTTTTTGTTGGTAACCCATAAAAATAAATAACCATTTTACTGCAATCTATGAATTGGAATCTTAGTCATAAATTGAGAGTCTGAGAGTGTTTGATAGTTGAGATTGATTGCAGTACAGTCTCAAGGAGCGTCTGCAACGATAACATTAAATAAATTTCATATTAATCCTCTTTTTGCATAATTTATCACTTGATCCCAGAAATTGTAATAAAATATTGATCCCTAATAAGAAACTAAAAACCACATAGTTTGCCTCAATCCCAAGAAAAAAAATTTCATCAGATGCTTTATCTTATTACAATTTTTAATATACTATACCATTAAGAATTGATCTCTTTGTGGATATTTGATTTTCTAGGAGGTATATATCGTCACATGTTGCTTTTTAATTATTTTGATATTAATTTTTAATTTTATCATCGTTTGATACTTTTTTATGATACTATTTTATCCTCAACCAGACATGATTGATCCAAAATTTATTGTTTGTTCGATTCAGAGCCTGTTATTGAAGACCTAAATTTTTATTTTAAATTTAATTAAATTTATTTTTGGCAAATTTAATTTTAATTTAAATTAATCTTTTGGACTTTAATTTCTATAATTTCAAAAACTCATACTTCAACAATATCCAAGTGACCTCAAAAATAACTCATCTGTAGAGAATTAAAGACTACATATTAGTTATATTTTCTCAGATTTT
>ARYC01022760.1:0-15332 GCA_000711775.1 Oxytricha trifallax
AGTAACTATCCTCCAGTTTGGCCTTTAAAAGTCAAGTTTTTAGATTAGATTGAGTAAAAACTGTAAAATGTTTCGCTGTTGGTTCTTCCAATATTTAATTAAAAGTAAATTGAGTTATCACTCTCAACAGCTTCTATAATTTCATAACATTCATCATAACCAGTCTATCAGAGTAGTTTCTTTCATTTTTCTTCTCCAACTTTTGTATTAGTAAGATTGCTGTTAAAGACTACTCTCGTCCATATTAATAATTAATTTTTTAAAGCTAGTTCCTCAATATAAAATTTAGCTGCAATTGTCCTTTAGAGTAGACAATCATAAGAATTGATTCTTAAATCAATCTAGTAAACTTCTTTGAAAGTTAATCCTAATTACTTTTTAACAATATATTTTATTTTTGAATAAGACAATCATTAATTAAGCTGCTCTTAATATATACTTTAGAATTATGCAATTGATCTTATTTATTATCCAGAAGCTTTAACTGATTTACAATAGTCTTGATACAGAAAGTTAAGCCTGAGTATTTTATTTAAGAATTGTTTCTGGAAACCTAATCGCAATTTCCTTTAGATTTTAAAATTGTTTTCCCAATTTATATCATCTTATATTAAGCCTTTGAATTATGTACGATTTTTTGCACCCACTTTTGCTATAAGGAATTTAAGCTTTTTACTATTCTTCTATCGAGTTACTATCTTAAGAACTTTTATGATTTTTCAACTTAGTTTTATAAAAGTTAAATTATCAAATTTAGAATATTAGATAATTTACTTACTAGTTAAATTCAATATTTTAAGTAAGCATCAAAATTATATAGATTCGCTTAAATGTATGGCTTTTATAAGAGTTTATTAAGATGTTGATTTTATGTTAAAATCTACTCTTCCTAAAAGCTTAAAGTATCAACTTATTCTTTTAAATTTTTTATTTCATATAATGAAAGAATCCCCAGAATACTTTTATCACTCATATTTAAATTCACTACTCTTTTTGGATCTAAGATTACAGTTATATACTGTTGACCATCAATTTAGTTAAAGCAAGACAAGTATTAGAAAGTGTATAAATCAGAACTTAGTTTGGCACTGAAAGTTATTTGTGAATAAGCTTTGTCGATTAAGGTAAAGGTTTAGTATCTTCATCTGTAATATATTCAGAGACTTAAGATAAAAAGCTGGAGTCTTCTAGTCCATCACTGCTATCTTGGCCAGACTGCTATTTAATATAGTATCTTAAATCATTTTACTTCATCAAAGCAATCATTTTATTTTCCCTATATTTTCTAAGAGTTATATTATTTTATTTTAAAGTTTTTCTTTTAAATGATTTTCATTATTAACTAAAAAATGCTTACATTTTTTTAGAATATAAAACTTTTTAGATAGATAATAGATAGATAATAACTTAAGGTAAAATTAAATGTGTCACTAATAACATTGTAGTATAAAATCAAAATGTAATTCTTTACTCATTCTTTCTTCTATGTAAATGCTTCCTCCTCCTCATTTATCTTTTTCAAAGTATCTCTCTAGATCACTAATTTGTTTCTGCTCTTTCTTCTCCGGTTCTTCCTCAGTAGGTCTAGGCTGGGTACTCGAGGTCACTTGGTCGTCTCCTGCTGGGTCTGAATTAGTTTTGGTTTGTTTGCTCCTTCAATCCCCTCTAATGCTTAAAACTTTTTATAATTAAATTATTAATTAATATATAAATCGCGAAATTAAAACAAATTTTTATATTATAAAAACGCGAAAAATGGTAATTACTCAGAGTGGTGTATTTAGATGAGGCATTGCTACATCGGAACTTGTATCACTTAGGAGACTTATCAAGCGCGATACTTTTTTGAATTATCAAAAGCTGAAGCACAGTCGTTCGCAGTCCCGGCCTTCAATACATCATACTTTCATATGAACCTCACTTCAAGGTGGGTATGCTCATTCAAATATCGCAGCATGAAGGAATCACCTGCGATAGTTGTAATACTAAAAGTTATCAGAATCATAAAGTTACTAGAGCTACCGAAATGTTGTAAGGGGAGTAAATTTTGTAAAAATAAAACTTAGCCTAGATCCTTATGGATGCTGAAGGTGCTGTTGCTAATAATACACGTTTCCCAAATGAGTATCAAAGTCAAGAAGTAATCATATTCCAATGAGTCACCTGTACATGCACAGGAGTGATTCAATAGTCTAGTCAATAGATATTTCTGGGATTCTACTTGCAGAGCACAGTAGGAAACTAATGTATGTTGACACTTTGACCGGTGAAAAGAAACATTCCCGGGTGTATCCAGTTACGGAGTCTGTGCAGCTAATTACTGTACCTGAGACAATTTTATCACCTTGAGTATCGAGCTACATGACCCTGAGTAGCTAGTTACAGCACCGATCGTAATTAGTTACAGAGACATAGTATCTTGTTATAGTAGATAACATATAGTCTCTACTTAATTGTATATTGGGAATATCTAAAGTCTGTCTACTAAGTTACTCCCGCGAAATTTCTGTGATATAAATGCATTGTCTGCACCCGCTACTCTTTTGGGAAACGTACATTTTTAGTTACGAGTCTACATATATTCAAAAGAATTAAGTCTAAATACTTTTGGGAATATTTTACTCACCTTATTACTTCTCGTTGATTCGAGTAACAATGGACACATTGCAGTTCATCGCTTATTATCAATAACTGGCAATTTTCAAGTGCGATGGAGTGATGTGCAAAGGTATTCTGAAGTGTCCCATTTATTTCCGATGAATTTAATCTAGCGTGATATCACTAACATCAATTATTTTGTATGCGATGAATCTACCAAATACCATTTCTCGAAATACTTCTATTATGATGGAGCTCCTCTCAATTGTAAAGCTCACATCCTCTCATTCCCCAGTTTGGCTATATTAATATTTCTTTCATGTTTATTATTTAAATATTAGTTTTAATTTCGCGATAATTGTATTTAGCCCTTGAAAGTAGTCCTGATTTCAAAAAAGACAAAAATAATTAAAAAATGGAATTAAGCAATCAACTTTAGCACATTTATCTCAATAAATTCGGGAAAAGATAGGAATTATAAAGGAGTTATATAACTTTTTATGCCAGGAGTTTGGAGCTTATTTACCCAAAGTCAATTGCACTAATATAAAATTTTCAGGATATAGGCAGGGGATAAAGAGGTAATATTTTCCCTTATTTAATCTTATAAAACTTGAAAAGATGTGATGATGTCGTTGCAGCTGTACCATATATTGAAGGGTTAACTGGGGGACTTTTTTCTCTAGTCGCACTTTAAAAGCCCAATTTGCTTAAATATCTTCCAGATTAGAAAGACTGGCTTCACCTCGATAAGTAGTGCATAACCAATGTCCTATTTTCCCTAGTCACCTAAGGTATAAACGAAATGATGCTGAAAGCTAATGAAGACAGAAGATAAACCTCAAAACACCATAGAGTTAAAATTAGTGGAAAATCGAGCATAAGTGTAATTAATCTAAACTAGATTAATATTATACTTAATAGATAGTAAAAGTTCATTAAACATAAAATAAAGTTATCAATAATTGTAATGAATTAACAAACAATTTCGTAAATCTTTTAAACATTAACAATACTTTTCTAAATAATTTTTAGAAATAAATTTTTGGAAATTAATTAATTTTGAATGATAACTCCCTTCCTCCTTATGGTAATATTGATTATTCCAAGATATATATATATATATCTTGAAATAATCAATATTACCATAAGGAGGAAGGGAGTTATCATTCAAAATTAATTAATTTCCAAAAATTTATTTCTAAAAATTATTTAGAAAAGTATTGTTAATGTTTAAAAGATTTACGAAATTGTTTGTTAATTCATTACAATTATTGATAACTTTATTTTATGTTTAATGAACTTTTACTATCTATTAAGTATAATATTAATCTAGTTTAGATTAATTACACTTATGCTCGATTTTCCACTAATTTTAACTCTATGGTGTTTTGAGGTTTATCTTCTGTCTTCATTAGCTTTCAGCATCATTTCGTTTATACCTTAGGTGACTAGGGAAAATAGGACATTGGTTATGCACTACTTATCGAGGTGAAGCCAGTCTTTCTAATCTGGAAGATATTTAAGCAAATTGGGCTTTTAAAGTGCGACTAGAGAAAAAAGTCCCCCAGTTAACCCTTCAATATATGGTACAGCTGCAACGACATCATCACATCTTTTCAAGTTTTATAAGATTAAATAAGGGAAAATATTACCTCTTTATCCCCTGCCTATATCCTGAAAATTTTATATTAGTGCAATTGACTTTGGGTAAATAAGCTCCAAACTCCTGGCATAAAAAGTTATATAACTCCTTTATAATTCCTATCTTTTCCCGAATTTATTGAGATAAATGTGCTAAAGTTGATTGCTTAATTCCATTTTTTAATTATTTTTGTCTTTTTTGAAATCAGGACTACTTTCAAGGGCTAAATACAATTATCGCGAAATTAAAACTAATATTTAAATAATAAACATGAAAGAAATATTAATATAGCCAAACTGGGGAATGAGAGGATGTGAGCTTTACAATTGAGAGGAGCTCCATCATAATAGAAGTATTTCGAGAAATGGTATTTGGTAGATTCATCGCATACAAAATAATTGATGTTAGTGATATCACGCTAGATTAAATTCATCGGAAATAAATGGGACACTTCAGAATACCTTTGCACATCACTCCATCGCACTTGAAAATTGCCAGTTATTGATAATAAGCGATGAACTGCAATGTGTCCATTGTTACTCGAATCAACGAGAAGTAATAAGGTGAGTAAAATATTCCCAAAAGTATTTAGACTTAATTCTTTTGAATATATGTAGACTCGTAACTAAAAATGTACGTTTCCCAAAAGAGTAGCGGGTGCAGACAATGCATTTATATCACAGAAATTTCGCGGGAGTAACTTAGTAGACAGACTTTAGATATTCCCAATATACAATTAAGTAGAGACTATATGTTATCTACTATAACAAGATACTATGTCTCTGTAACTAATTACGATCGGTGCTGTAACTAGCTACTCAGGGTCATGTAGCTCGATACTCAAGGTGATAAAATTGTCTCAGGTACAGTAATTAGCTGCACAGACTCCGTAACTGGATACACCCGGGAATGTTTCTTTTCACCGGTCAAAGTGTCAACATACATTAGTTTCCTACTGTGCTCTGCAAGTAGAATCCCAGAAATATCTATTGACTAGACTATTGAATCACTCCTGTGCATGTACAGGTGACTCATTGGAATATGATTACTTCTTGACTTTGATACTCATTTGGGAAACGTGTATTATTAGCAACAGCACCTTCAGCATCCATAAGGATCTAGGCTAATTTTATTTTTACAAAATTTACTCCCCTTACAACATTTCGGTAGCTCTAGTAACTTTATGATTCTGATAACTTTTAGTATTACAACTATCGCAGGTGATTCCTTCATGCTGCGATATTTGAATGAGCATACCCACCTTGAAGTGAGGTTCATATGAAAGTATGATGTATTGAAGGCCGGGACTGCGAACGACTGTGCTTCAGCTTTTGATAATTCAAAAAAGTATCGCGCTTGATAAGTCTCCTAAGTGATACAAGTTCCGATGTAGCAATGCCTCATCTAAATACACCACTCTGAGTAATTACCATTTTTCGCGTTTTTATAATATAAAAATTTGTTTTAATTTCGCGATTTATATATTAATTAATAATTTAATTATAAAAAGTTTTAAGCATTAGAGGGGATTGAAGGAGCAAACAAACCAAAACTAATTCAGACCCAGCAGGAGACGACCAAGTGACCTCGAGTACCCAGCCTAGACCTACTGAGGAAGAACCGGAGAAGAAAGAGCAGAAACAAATTAGTGATCTAGAGAGATACTTTGAAAAAGATAAATGAGGAGGAGGAAGCATTTACATAGAAGAAAGAATGAGTAAAGAATTACATTTTGATTTTATACTACAATGTTATTAGTGACACATTTAATTTTACCTTAAGTTATTATCTATCTATTATCTATCTAAAAAGTTTTATATTCTAAAAAAATGTAAGCATTTTTTAGTTAATAATGAAAATCATTTAAAAGAAAAACTTTAAAATAAAATAATATAACTCTTAGAAAATATAGGGAAAATAAAATGATTGCTTTGATGAAGTAAAATGATTTAAGATACTATATTAAATAGCAGTCTGGCCAAGATAGCAGTGATGGACTAGAAGACTCCAGCTTTTTATCTTAAGTCTCTGAATATATTACAGATGAAGATACTAAACCTTTACCTTAATCGACAAAGCTTATTCACAAATAACTTTCAGTGCCAAACTAAGTTCTGATTTATACACTTTCTAATACTTGTCTTGCTTTAACTAAATTGATGGTCAACAGTATATAACTGTAATCTTAGATCCAAAAAGAGTAGTGAATTTAAATATGAGTGATAAAAGTATTCTGGGGATTCTTTCATTATATGAAATAAAAAATTTAAAAGAATAAGTTGATACTTTAAGCTTTTAGGAAGAGTAGATTTTAACATAAAATCAACATCTTAATAAACTCTTATAAAAGCCATACATTTAAGCGAATCTATATAATTTTGATGCTTACTTAAAATATTGAATTTAACTAGTAAGTAAATTATCTAATATTCTAAATTTGATAATTTAACTTTTATAAAACTAAGTTGAAAAATCATAAAAGTTCTTAAGATAGTAACTCGATAGAAGAATAGTAAAAAGCTTAAATTCCTTATAGCAAAAGTGGGTGCAAAAAATCGTACATAATTCAAAGGCTTAATATAAGATGATATAAATTGGGAAAACAATTTTAAAATCTAAAGGAAATTGCGATTAGGTTTCCAGAAACAATTCTTAAATAAAATACTCAGGCTTAACTTTCTGTATCAAGACTATTGTAAATCAGTTAAAGCTTCTGGATAATAAATAAGATCAATTGCATAATTCTAAAGTATATATTAAGAGCAGCTTAATTAATGATTGTCTTATTCAAAAATAAAATATATTGTTAAAAAGTAATTAGGATTAACTTTCAAAGAAGTTTACTAGATTGATTTAAGAATCAATTCTTATGATTGTCTACTCTAAAGGACAATTGCAGCTAAATTTTATATTGAGGAACTAGCTTTAAAAAATTAATTATTAATATGGACGAGAGTAGTCTTTAACAGCAATCTTACTAATACAAAAGTTGGAGAAGAAAAATGAAAGAAACTACTCTGATAGACTGGTTATGATGAATGTTATGAAATTATAGAAGCTGTTGAGAGTGATAACTCAATTTACTTTTAATTAAATATTGGAAGAACCAACAGCGAAACATTTTACAGTTTTTACTCAATCTAATCTAAAAACTTGACTTTTAAAGGCCAAACTGGAGGATAGTTACTATTTTTATATTAAACAACGCTACTTATCATAGAAACTTATATGTTCACTAGATAATTTCGACTTTTGCAAGTTCCTATTGTTTGTTTAAGGCCCTAATAATTCGATCGTCTTTCCTATAGAGAAATGCTTTTCTTATATAAATAGAAACATCAAATATAGGGCTCATAAAGACGACCAAATGGAGTATTTAAAATAATTAGGGCTTGAAATGTCAAAGTTTGACTTTTCTTGGGCTTAATAATGCTCTCAAGCAACTTTAAAAAATGCCCTTAAAGCATTGAATCTTAGGAAAATTTGACTTTCCTAAAATTAAAATTTCTTGAATATTTGCAAGTAAAAATAAGTTGCTAGTAGAAATTAGGACTCAATTCATTTACAAACTTATCCAAAAGGCAGTAAATTAATTTTTCATGAAAAAATTAAATTAATAATAAACGATTTTAGTTTTGGGTGATGCAACATATCACGTTTAAGTAAAAAATTAGAAAATAATTAAGTAAGTCTTAATTATAAATTTAACAACTGTTTATTAACATCATTGGTCTTTTAAATATTATCAGGGAAAATAATGCTTTTTAATTTTTTAAATCCTTAAAATAGCAAAGAGGTGCGATTTATATGTAAATTATTAAAATTAAAATTCTTTTTAAACTAGATTTTCTGATATATTTAGAATTTTTATGTTCATTAACTTTTATATACAATCCGCATAGCTGCTGTTTTTAAGAATAAAATATTTATATTATATCTTAGATAGTTTATATAATAATGATCAAATTAAATATAACTTATAATATATTTAATTTAACTTCGCTCTGTTACGTGAAATTCAGATTTTTCACATATATATGAAAATAAATTGACAGATATATAAAAAATATTAAGGATATGTGTATATAATTTAAATTAATATTATATCAATTTAATTAAAATTTTAACCTTTTTGTTTAATTATAAATTGTTTGATGCTTTGATCTGATATTTTAATTAAAAAATTCTAGATTAAATTTAAACAAAAAGTATACTAGGTTAGTTTTTATTTTTATTATCTTTACTTACTAGATTTTATTTATACTTTCCCTAATTGAATTCTCACTTTAAATATGAATTTTGTTTTATTGTTATGACAAATATATTTAGCTGCTAATTTTAACAAAAATACTAAATTATTTAGTTTGCTTTAAGTATATAATATAACTCTTTATGATAATTTGTAATCTGATTTTGTTGTTGAATTTATAATAGATAGCATTTATTGCCAGTCATAAAATTATTATATTGTATCTAATATAGCGGGCAAATAGAAAACTTATAATGTAAGTTTATCTAAAAGATAATTTCTAGTTAGAGGTTTCTAAAATTTAAATTTAAAAGGTCATAAATTATTTAAATTAATTACAAATTGAAGCCTAACTATCTGTAATATAGTACAATTCAACGATTAAATATATCAACTACAAATAGTAAGAAATTTTGAAAAATGTGAGAAAAATTGATGATGAAAAAATGCAAAAGTTCATAACAAAGCAAGAAAATTCTTGATAAAAATAATTTAACAATTCATTCACATGAACCCATAGAAATAATAATGTTCATCGATATTTTTAATCATTTTTTATATAAATTGCAAGAATTTTAAGATTCAAAAATTAGAAATATAAAGAAATTACAAAATTTATGACCAAGACCTTAATAGCTTATAATTTAATGATTCAATTATATTATTTAATAAAAGTTGTATGTATACATATTCTCCTGATTTTAAAATTATAACTTCATATTTTATAAATCTAACTGCTAGTTTATACTACCTATTTAACTTTGGGGGTTTTGGGTTTAACATACATTGTGGTTGAAATTAAAGGCTCAAGAGCAAGATATTCTTTTGATTATAGAGTTAATTAAAATCTTGAAATTCCATTAATTCCAGACAGATATATTAATAAATTCTCCATAATATTGCAAGATATTCATACATCTTTAGATGGTACTAAGGAACTCAAGATATAAGTAAATATAAATGAAGAAGAGAAGGAGATTGAAAAACATGTACTCAATTTCTACAGAGAAAGAGTATACTTAAGACCTCTGTGAGCTCACAAGAATTCATTTTTTTGAGTTAATTTTTAAAGAATTAATCGAAATATAATCAATGATGAGACAACCAGAGAGATTGAATAGATCAGATGATTTAAATAATATTAAAAGGGCTTGACCCTTATATGCTTAAAAGCTTATTGATCGGGGGTCCCCAGAGACCTCAATGTGATCAAATTATTATTATTATTATTTTTAGTAAATATAAATGCAAATTACTCTATCTATTGTCTAATAAATTTTCAGCATTTTTAATGTATTATATTTATTAACAATTCAACAAATTATTATTAAGCTGAATAAACTGCTTGAATTTTAAATGTTTTTCATAATACAAAAAAAAGTAAAATAATTTTAATTAAATTTATAAATCTTTTTGAATTCAAATTTTTATTTTTTTTTATCTGAATTTAATTAAAGTGTCTATTTATTATTGTATAGCTCTACAAGTAAGTATTGATTAGAG
The DNA here is from genome assembly GCA_000711775.1 of Oxytricha trifallax. Classification (NCBI taxonomy): domain Eukaryota; phylum Ciliophora; class Spirotrichea; order Sporadotrichida; family Oxytrichidae; genus Oxytricha; species Oxytricha trifallax. The sequence continues at coordinate 9,996 of ARYC01022760.1, forward strand.
TAATTTAATTTAAAAAGAGTAAGCAAATTGATCCAATTCAATTTAACTTTATTATAAATTTCTTATAAAAATAGTTTTATATTTTATTTCTGTTGATATTTTTGATTGTTTTACGAAAGTTATATTAATTTGAGTTTTTTCAAGATAACTTAAATTAATATAAAAATGAATAAGGGTGACTTATTTTAATCAAATATATAATAACATAAAAATGTTGACTAGAAACCCTAAGCTTATAAAAAAAATAATGAAAAAAACAGTTCTTTGTCTTTAATATTTTATTTATTATTGAAATAGGTTTAATAAATATTTAGGAATATTAAGGTAAAAATAAGTTTAAAATTTATTTAAAATAGAAGATATATTATAGGAATTATGATTATAATAAATAATGTTTTCGGAAATAAGCTTGTAAGGAAATTTTTTTATTTTTCTTTAGGATTGAATGCAAGTTCTTTTGAAAGAATTTTTTAATTAAATCTAAAATTAGTTATTTTTTTCTTGGATTTTAAAATCCATTTTTTCAATTCAAATTTAGTCGTTAAGTATTTATAAAAATTCAAAGCCCTCATCTTTGATTATAAATTTTCTCTTTTCTTTTTTAAATGTAAAGTTTTCTAAATGAATTAAAGGTAAATGATCTGTTCTATTACAATAAATCAATAATAAATACAAAAAAGCAAACATTTCAATTAAATTATATTATTTGATAAAATTTTTAATTTCATATATGTTTTATTGCCAATTCAATTTTTTTATAATATAAATTCTTATCAGACAACAAGACTTGCTATATATGAGTATTTGACTGAAAGTGAGATAAACACAGCTGAAGGGAGATGATAGTCTTTAAAATAAGCATTGTGTCAGTATTCTCTTTTAACACGGGCCTTAAATTTTTGTTGAACACTTCGATACAATGATTGGTGCACACTCTATAATTTTTCAATTTCTTGCTATATTTGAGCATTAAATCTCCAAGAAATTTATTGATATATGCTAATTATCTTAAAGTAGCTTCTGGTGATATTGAGGAATTGATAAGCACATACCTAATCTAATCAAGATAAACCCTCGCACTATAGAAACTCCCCAAATTTTTTTCATTCCCACCTAAAAATCTTAATTATTTTCATATTTTTAGTCATTTATCCAAATCTCATAAAATTAAATTTAAATATATAAACTTAAAAAGAATTTTTTGGACTATCATTCAAATATGATTGCAATTAATTTGCTATAAAATCTGAAGATAGTAAAAAGCTGCATCAGCTCTATTCATAATAATAATTTAAAGATTTATTGTTTAAGAATAATTTGAGATATAAAAAATTTTGATCACAAAACTAATAGTAACAATAAATTTTTTTGTATATTATTTAAAATAACAAATCAGACAATCCTCATTAAAAACAAAATTTCATTCATAGAATTTCGATAACTGCTGCTTCTTCCAGAAAGATTTTAGGATTTCAATATTTTTGTCTCATCTCTTTAAAAATAAAATAAAATTCGTTTCAAAAAATAGCATATCTAATTGATCGATTATTCTTAATTACTAATAATTCTATTTATTTTTTGCATAAAATTAAGTTGATCTCAAAATTTGTGGTAAAAATTTTATACATTTATCATTACCGTGGCGACATAAAAAACATTTTGGTTCTTTTTTACCATTAATAATGCAAATTTATTTAAAAATCATCATTTATTCATTAAAAAAATATAAATAACTTTAACAATTTATTAAAATTTAATAATTAAAGGCAGAGAAAATTTTCTAATTTTTAATATAGTTGTGATATTTATATATTAGATTTAGGACTAAAGATATTATTGCCTGTGGGGGAGTATGTTAAAAACTTACCTTACAGCTGAATTTATTATCAATAAATGATTATTTTAAATTATTAAATAAATAAGAATCATATCTATTTTATAAAGGAAATTCAATATTTAATAATTTTAAAATCTATAAAATTATCTTTCTTACTTTTTTAAATACTCATATTTTATTATTCTAAAAGCTAAAAATATGATTATAAATCAGCAAAATTTTGATTTCTTCTTATTTTTATTTTTATTCTTATTTTTTTATTTAAAGTATTCTTTTCCAATTTAGCAGAATAAATTTTTAACAATAACTTATTTTTTAATTACACTATTAATATCGATGAGAATAATGTACATGAGCTTCAGATAATCACATTCTTCAACCAATAAATTAGAAATTATTAAAATAATATAATATATAATTAATATCTCATTGTAAATAAAAGTTAAAAGATAATGAAATTTCTCCTTATTTCTTAAGTTTTTTGCAGAAAAATTAACACTCTGGTGTTTTGGCCTGCTGGTCGTACTTACCTTCGCTTTACTAATGAATAAGCTGTGCAAGAAAGTTAAATTATGGGATTAAGTAGTCAGCCAATTCTTTTTCAATGGGCCCTTCAGAATTTTCGTAGAAATGTATATAGAGTTAATATTCCAAGTACTAATCAATCATAATTTATAATAAGAAAATATAATTAATGAATAATAATTAATAAATATATAAAGAAACTTAAGATGGTGTTCCTGGAGCAGCTAGTTATTCACAAAAATTTGTAAGTTACAAATAACATATCTAAAATATTTTTATTTCAGCAATACTTACCAGCAGGAGTGGCGACGTCAGTAGACTGACCCTCAAGAGACACTGAGAATAAATGGAAAAAAAAGTAGGTGTGGCCAGACGGAGCAAAGTATGAAGGATATTGGAAAGGTGACACAGCTGTTTCAAGATTTAATCTCTGTAATTGTCTTTACTAATACTTATTATTAAAATTCATTTTCATTATAAATTGAACATTTCCTCTTATTCTTCATAAATATCTAATTCCCAAAGATATTGAACTATGATTAAATAGTAGCAACCTTAGTTTCATTTTTTTTTTGTACTTTTTCTTTGCTGTTGCTATTTCTTTCGATGGCGAAAATTTATCATAATAGGAAGTATGTTAATAATGAATCCTGGATTAAAAAGTTTGAAATGTTGACAGATTAATGTTGATCCAGATTCATTCTTTAGCTATATTACTACCCTATATTTGCTAAAGACTTTGCATTTGTGGAATTATCGTGAATCTTTCCTATTTCGCCCTATACCTGTCATTAGCAGTAATTTTATGTAATGTTCCAATGATTGGATATCTAGTTAAAGTAATACCTTTTAAAGAATAACGCTAATAAGTAAAAACAGTTCTTGACGAAATCGTGATTTTATTCTGTGATAGTATTTTTAGTAATATAAAAGTTTTAACTTAGCTTTGATAATTAAATAAATACCAAATTTTTGTAATTGTAATGACCTGAAGAGCAAAATTTGTTATCTCATTAATTTTAGTACATTAATTAATTTATCTTCTATTAATTAATAAATAAATTTACTCTCTTTAGTGGTATTAAATTTTTAGATATAAAATTTATAATCTACAGTAAATTGAGAAAGTTTACATTTGATTTAAGTATTAAGAATATTAATCTAAATCATATGCTATAAATCACTAAAGTGTCATAGTTTCATGGATAATAATATAATATTATAAAGAAAATTGAAGGTATTAAACTGTAAATAAGTTAAGTATTTATAGTAAAGTATATAAAATTATCTACACTTAATTAAAAAATATCAACTATTGGTTATGTTGAAATTTTTAAACAAGATATTTTTTATGGAAACTTTCATTAATTTACATCTAATTTAAATGTAAAACAATAAAATTAATAACTTTAAAATGTTAATGTATAATATTGTGATAATCTTCTTCATTTAAATATTAACCTTACTATTTAAGGAAATTTAACATTTTAATATAGTGGGGTTATATAAAGTCACTTTATTTACAATAAAAACAATTACAAAATCATTTAAATTCTTTTAATTAAACAAAAAAGCATTATTGATTGAATATTTATTAAATTTAATTTATTTATTTTAAATTATAAATATAAATTATGGATTAAGTAAATTATATAATTGATAATATATGAATATTTTTTAAACAATTAAAATTCAATATTGAATTTAAATTATTAAATAGGATTTACCTTTTATTCAAATATAATCAAATAAATTATTGAAAAATCTAATAATTGTGATTTAAGTATCGATAAATGCAAATAATTTGAACATAATATTTTTTAATTTAAATAATTTATAATTTAGGCAATTTAATTTGTCTAAAAATTTTTTTATAATAAAAAAATACAAATTATTATATGATCCTTAAATTATAGTTTTATCCCTCAAAAAATAAAAGCGAATCTCTTTTACTTATATTTTAATATTTTATTAAATTTTATTTTAATGAATATAAATTAATTAACTCCATTATAATATTTCACAAAATATTTAAGCTTAATTTTATTAATATTTATGGTATATTAAATTATAAAAAACCAAAAAAACTCTAACTATGTAAGTATTTTCTTTTTTTTTTAAAAAAATTAAATTTTTTTGTATTATAAGAAAATTAAAATTCAAAGTAAAAAATACATATAGATCTAATTCGGATTATATTAATAGTGGTCGAATCAAAAATACGATATATCTTTTTTTTGAAATTTATAATTCACTTATATATTATAAAAGAATTATTTATAACTACAATTCAACTTTTTAAGAGAGTTTTCTCAAAATTTATATAACAATCATGTAAATCAAAGCTTTTTATTGTATAAATTAGGCATTTTCAAAAATATATTTAAATTATATGAATTTAAATAAACATATTTTTTTATTATTTATTTTTATAAGAGATTAAATACTCAATATTAAATATTAGTAAGTAATGTGCATTTATTAAATTTATTAAATAAATTATAATTATTAAAATTAAGATAAAATAATGTAAAAGACTAAGCCATTTATTCAATACAGAGAATGAGAATAAAAATTAAGGAAAAAAAAAGAGAAAAAATAATCAATTTTTATCATTTAACTAAATATAATAAATAAATTATTTAATTTAATCCTACAAATCTTTATTAAAAGTTTCATCAATCAATTTAAATTTGATTATTTTCTTGTGATAGAATAAAAGATTAAAATTCTTTGCAATTCTGAGCAAGGGCAAATTTAAAAAGAAAATAAAACAAAACAAAACAAAATAATTTTATCAAAAAATTGAACTAATTTTAATATTTATTTTTTTTCCTACATTTTTTTCATGTTTTTAAACTATTTATACAATATCCCTTAAGAAATGATAGTTTTTCAGTTATCATTTATTTTTAATATTGATATTCTTAAAAAAATATAATCTTAGTAATATTTAGACATCAAAATATGGTAAT
>ARYC01022771.1:0-10669 GCA_000711775.1 Oxytricha trifallax
ATTTCTGGTTGCTATTAACATCAGTTTATCTGTTGAAACTAACAGCATTTTATTTTTACTGACTACTAAAAATCAAAAAAGCACAAACCATCAAACCAGTTCTGCCTTTTCCTGCTTTGCAATGAATTGCTATAGCAGGAGGTTTTCTTTAAGAATCTTTTGAAATTGTATAGTCTTAGCTCTTTTGTTAGAGAAAAAGGGCTGCATCAAGACAAAAAGAGAATATGTTTTAGATGCTAGTATTGTTGGAATACATTCAAAATTGGGAAATTATCTATAATTGAGTTATTAATATATAAAATTGTTGGCAGTTAAAGTTGGCAAATTTAAACGATCTTGGGCTCATTCATATAGAATTAATAATTAGCTTGACTTTACTTTTGCTGTTACCCTCTATCTCATCCCCTGACAGAGATTACTTCACTTTAACTAAACGCTTCAATATAAAATAAATTATGACCTAAATTTAAAGTGAAGTAATCTCTGTCAGGGGATGAGATAGAGGGTTACAGCAAAAGTAAAGTCAAGCTAATTATTAATTCTCTATGAATGAGCCCAAGATCGTTTAAATTTGCCAACTTTAACTGCCAACAATTTTATATATTAATAACTCAATTATAGATAATTTCCCAATTTTGAATGTATTCCAACAATAATCAAAATACTAAAACTTTCAAAATTAAATAATTTAAGAATTTTGAGAAAATTATCTGACAATCTGCTAAGTTAATAAAGATCCTTTCAATTTAGCCAAGTTTTAATTCTTTTACAGCATTCATATCTAGTACTTACGGAATATTAATTAAAGGAAAAATTGCATTGGTATCCTATTTCTTAATAATATATCAATTTAATTAAAATTATAAAAATATATAAACTAGGCTACTAATACTTATCTAAATTACAAAGCTAAAGTTATATAGCAAGTTCAATTCTTTTAAACATTAAATAATTATAGAACGAGTCTCTTTAATTTGTTGGAAACTAATAATTTGGTTTTAAATGTTGTGATCCGGGAATGGATATTTATTAACTCTAAATGTTGGAAATAGTGAAGGCGAATACTATAATAAATTAGCAAAGAAATAAACTTATTTATAATTAGTATCTGTCTGCTTCTGCACATAGATTATATATCTTAACATTATCTTGTCCATGTTTCTCCATTAAAAATTGCTACACCATTTCTATTTTGTTTCTATAGATTCCTTCTCCAGTAAATGAAGGGAACCCCATAGCAATTATAGTAGGCATTCATATTTTACTTGCTTTAATTAAATTTATTATATTTATAATGTAAATTTACTCCATAAACTTAATCATTATAAAAATAAACCTTTATACATAATTAAAAAAACTAAATTTGGTAGAACTTGGTAAAAAACATTATATACAGATATTTTATGATAGAATTTCATTATAAACCTATGCAATAAAATATTATGAAAATTCTTATTCAAGTTAAATACCAAAATCCAAAAAGTTTAGTGTTAATAAAGGAATGAATTGAAACTAGATATTTCCAAAAATATAATATAAATTAGTACTATAAAATTGTTTTTCTAAGTATAAATGTTTACTATTTTTTATACTTTTCAATAAAAATATAAATCTTAGATAATATTATAGTACTTAATTTTTATTTTATAATCTAATTATAAATAAATATAGATCAAAATAATTAATCACTTCATTATCAAATTAATAAATAAGGATAAGAAGTGAAACTAGAATTGATTGTAAATATTTGGTAATTTATATTTATCAATATTAAGCATTCTAACTTTCTAAAAAAAATAATTTAAAATCTGATTGAGTGATTATGTAAGCAAGATCTAAATCATACTTTCCGTCTTGATATCTAACCTTTTGCTTTGATACTAATTTCTTAATGCAAAAGCATTTCAGACACCCAAGGAAAAAACAACTATAGCAGCATGTTTAGTTTTATTAGAAGGTTTTGAAGTCAAATCCAAAGTTATGAAATACCTTCTTCTCTAATGTAGTGTTCTAAACATGATCCTTCTTTTATTGGATGGTCAATTAGAAAAATAAACATATAATACTTGAATATTTGCACTTTATCCAATGCAAAAGAATTATTTATAATAACTTTTAATTGAAGAAACTAATCGGTCTTTTAAGCATCATTAATTTCAATATTTCCAAATTAATTCATATACTGTAATATTTCTACAGAGAAAGAGTCCTTGCTCTATTAATTTTCAACATCTTGTAAATTTGAAGTTGAAGGTTTTTAAAATATATTCTTTGATTGAAGTCGACTAATAGGTGGAGGGGAAAATCTAAAATCTCTGTTATCCATTATAAATTTATGTTTATTTATATTTCTCAATTAAAGTTATGTCATATTAATGAATTACACAGTGTAAATATTTTTTCAAAATTGAAGTAAATAAACATTTTATTTTTATATCAGAAGTCATAATTTAATAGCTTCTCAATAGTTTTTAAATTTTCAGCCTAAAGCTCCTCTAACTCTATAGTTTTAGATTCTACTTAATGCATCCTTTCAATAGCATATTAGTTATCTTTCTCTAGTATATAAAACAAATTGTATATTTCAAAAACATTTCGAGCAATCATGTTCATATCCTAGTTGAATTATGCTAAATTTTCAAGACCCTCCTCTGCTAGATCATCTCCCTCTTCCTCTTCTAGTATTTTAATATCCTTACCCTTTTCAGTTGAAATTAGAGCTTAACTTTTATCAAAATTTTGAGATTACTAATAAGCTTGACTTAGCTAATCTGCAAATTATGAAGTGTGCAAATCATATGACTATCGGGATGAGACTTTATTTTTCTTCTCAAATTAGGTTTTAAGTTCCTGAATTTTACCTTAACTATCGATTCTACTGCTGTCTTAACGAGGTTTTAACTTAGGAGTTTCCATTTGATGAGTATTGATGTTAGAATTCGTTTAGAAAACCATTTCATTTTGAAGTAAGTCGGCAACGCTTCTTGTGAATTCAGGTTCTTAATCTATTTTACTAAGTACTGTATCAAGCCTTTCTTTTTTCTTCTTGTTTAAGTTTATAAAAATATTTCTAAATATTTTATGTAATGATTGGGTTATAAATGAAAAACAAATAAATAAGTTGCTCTTTTTTACTATTTTAACATAATCTGAGTCAATATCTTAAATATTGTCAATATCTGAAGTTAAGAATTAACCACTCGATTTTTTCCTTAAATTTATTTTTATTTCTTCTTGATAATTTGTTTCAGGATCTTAAGTTTTCGTAAAGTCTTGTTTCTTAGAATCTTTGAATATGTTGAACATAAAATAAATATAAATTATAATAGGAATTAAAATTAATGAACTTCTTTCCTTTGGAAAATGCGCTTTTGGTTGTAGAATCTCCATTTCCAATTATTAAATCTTTATCAAGCCCTCTTTTTTAAGGAGGGAGCAGAGGTGTTTAGGAATCAAATCTCTTTTTATTTACAAGTCCCTAAGTATGTTTATCAAAAATAAAATATTACTTACAAATTTGTTAAGCTTAGATTTATCCAGAAAGTTAATCTCATTGCTAACTTCCTTAAATATCTTTCTACCAAAGATAGGTGTAATTTTATTGACATGCTCCTTCTTCTAAACATAACTTTTTGAAGTTTCCTCAGCCAAGTTTTCAAAAAACAATACCATAGGTGGGTGATCACCTAGAATCATTTCTAAATCATCTTTGTGAAGACAATAAAAAACACTGTCTGTAAGAGCGACTGCTTTCCCATCTCTTGTTTTTGACAAAACTACTTCAGCTTCTCCAAACTATTAGCCATCAGTAAAATCAATGAACGGCATTCCATTTTTAGTATAAATCTTAACTGTTCCTTTCTTTATAAAGTAAATTTCTTCAGAAAGATCCCCATCATTATAAATTACATCATCCTTGTCCACTTTGATACGTTTCATCACTTGTAGGCAATCTTTAATAAAATCCTTCGATGGGCAATTTTTCAGCAATTCAAAGGCATCAATTAAATGATGAAATCTATGCTAAAATATTTCATCTTTTAGGGCTTAAGGTAACTCCTTTAGAAAAATGTGGTCGTCCAAATGTGAGTAAAGATCTTCATAGTTTTTCTCAAGGAAGGCTTTCAGCTTATAAGTCAAGTCATCAGGCATATGTGTCTTCGAAGCAAATTCATCAATTGATTGCATTTTATCCTAACATAGAAATAGGTAAAATACAAAAGAGATTACTTACAATTAGATTTTAAGAACTAGAGCTTTCATTAGCAATCAATTAAAAATATAAAATAAAATTAAATTAAATTAAGCAAAACATTATATAGTTAATGATAAGAGAGAGATTACCAATGATAATTGAATAGAATGCAACTCCAAACACCATCCATATGATATTGTAATTTTACTTTTTAAATAAGATAATTAATAGTTTATTTGATTATTTTAATATTCTTAATACTCATCAAAAGCTCAGGAACTGTAGATGCTCCAAAATTTCCATAGCCTACTGTAGCAACTGTTTACAGAGACCAAAATAAACACTCTAAATATAATCTACTTGGATTTTAATCTTATTTATTTAGTCTAACTACCCAAGTTTCAGGACTGAAATTTTCATTACTAAATGTTGGCTAAATTAATTAATTTTTGTAATTAACCTAACAAAATATTTTAAAGTAGAAATTCTTGTACTTAGCAGCTAAATACCATAGACATGAGACAATATGTACAGATAAAAAAGCAGTTAGCAAGGTGAAGATCATTCTGAAAAAGGCAGCACTAAGTTTGAGTTTATTTTTTAAGACTTGTATAATACGAATTTTTTTAAATCGTCTCCAAATGTATATAAACTTCACCAACCTTATTACTTTGTAAAGTTTGGCTATCATTCTAAGAGATGAAGATGTCGTAACACTGAGTTTTTGTCCTTCATTCATTAAATAGTTACTTTATAAAATGCTAATAAATAGTATTAACATGAAAATTCTAATCGTATCCTACTTCCAGTACTTAAGATAAAATATAAATTTATATAAGAAGGCAGAGAGCATAAAACATCTAGTATGAAAGTTGATCTCAAATACACTCGACTTATGTCATTCAAGTTAGTCATTTGAGTTCCATCTTGATTTTGCCTTACAGTAAAAAAATTTACCAATACATCAATTCCGAACATTAAATCCAAGAAGTACTCAAAAACAAGAGATCCACCAGAGTTGACTTCATCATCAAAACATATCTTATAGGGCATATAAGTGGCCGTGTATATCTGCAATAAGATTTAAACTATGCACCAAAACAAGTTAAAGATACTATGTGGCATAACGAGAAACATTGTCAACTTTTATCTATCTTCTAGCTAATCCCCATCTTCCTATGGTCTTTTATAGCCTTTGCTCAAGTCTTTACCAAAGATTTCTATTTTTCTTTTCACATATTAACTCACGTTTAGGAATCTTGAACAACTATGAGCCATGATGAAAGCTCTCCTCCATTAAACCAACAGATAACTGCGCCGTTCTAAAGCAGACATTAAAAAAATAATTTAAATTTGAGCTAGTGGAGGATGATCGTAAGATTCATTTTCAATGGATTGCTCAAGATAATTAAGGGATGAATCATTTTAAGGAAAGTATGTGCTCTCTCTTGGTTTTCCTCTAATTGCATCAACTAACCTACCAACCATGCTTTTTCTTCGATTAATTATAAATTAAAAATAACATTTCGCACACTTGCATCGTTTATGGTTATCAAGTTACTGGATCTTTTTTAAACATTAGACAAAGGGGAAAAGTTGTCAGATCCCCCAGTTTAATTAATTTTCTTTTTATTTTCAAGCGCTTAATTCTATCTATTTTAATACTTCATCATTGAATTAAACTGCATCTTTTAATTTAAAATAAGGGATTAATGAATAGGTAAAAACAGGATCATCTTTGGCTTCTATGAAGGACTTTCGCCACCTCCTGACCTGGGGGTTATGCCTATTCTCGAGGTAATTTAAGAAATGTTTTTCTCTGTGAGTTAACTTAGTCTCTTTCGTTGACCATTTTATTTAAGCTCTTCCATTAACTACCAAATAAAAAAGTATTGATAATTAAATCATTAAGATTATATGAGAATTTGATAAAATTATTGATTGTTAATTATTGAAAAGTAAACAATTTCATAAAAAATACTTTTTGTATTTTTAAAAATTGTTATTTTTATTTTATATTAAAAATAATAGTAAAAATAAGTATCGAGATTCTCAAATGAATTTAATAAATTAACTTTACTTTTCTTAGTACTATGTTTTGGGTTTGATTCTAGATATCAAAAATTCTGTGTCATTATTTGCTATTTGAATAGTTTCTTTTGATTAGTAGTTATGGTTGTTCAGTGAAGTAAGTTCAGGGTACTATAATTTATAAAATATATGGATAACACTTACAGATATGTTTTGGTTTTACTTTTAATTAGATTTATGTTTTCGATTTCTAATTTTCCTAGAAGACTATAAATTTTCATTTTTATATGACTGATCATTCATCCTTGAATTAATTAATTAATTTAGTACTATAATCATTATCTAAAATCAAATTAACAAATTTTTCATTCAAAAATAAACAAAATTAACCAAGAATTTATAAATGTAAAAATTTTAGATGTAATTAATATAGCTTAAATTAAAATCATTAGAGAAAAGTAAAATTAAATTATAATCAATAATTTTTTGAAGATATTCTTATCTAATGCCAAAATTAATTAGACTTAAATAAATAATTATAAGAATATAAAAATGTCCCTCTTTTAAAAATATATACATAGCTTAATTGTTAAAATTATGAATTTTATAAAATTGTAATTAATTTCTGATTCAACAATAACACACAGTTAAAGATAATTTATGCAATATTTTCTTGAACTTCAAATGATCTTTTGGGTAATGGCAGCACTCTTAAGACCAGCTTCTTCAATGGTTTTCATAGGATCATTGAGAGCTCTGGGTGGGAAACCAAATACCAATTAGTATTCTCCTTCAACTGGAGCAGCGTTCATAACATAGTTATGAATATCACTGACTCTATGATGCAAGTTTAAGGTAATTGAAGCTCTTTCTCCGTTATGGAATCTTATCTGGATGGTAGTCTTATCCTGGCTGTCGTCCACAGAAGGCAATCCTCCTGCATCTTTATTAACTGAAAGACCTTGACCTTGAGTACCGCCCATTGACGCGCCAGATCCTGAATAAGCAACATACTTGGGAGGAGTAGGGGGTCTAAAAGCTTCCTTTCTTCTATCTTCAAGACCAACACTGACTCCCTTTCCTCTGTACTTATCTTGAATCTCCTTGGGAACGTATCCTTCATTGAGCTCTTTCATAAATGCTTTATTCTCTTCACTCTCGTATGGTCTGAATGCGCCCTCATCCACTTGGAATCCATTTGAGTATAGAGTAATTTTTAATTAGGTCTTTTCCTTTCCATCCTCTTTTCTCTCGTCTGCGCCCTGTCTACCTCCTTGTCTGGCTTTCTGTACTATTTGTTCGAGTTCATCATTCTCCACAGCCATTCCACTTGACTCACCTCCAGCATATGACTCGGTCTTCTTTCCTTTTTTGTCGTCTTTTTTGTAATCTCCCAATCCTCTGATCATTTTTTATACTTTTAATAATTATAATTTATCAGTAATTTAAAATCAAACTAATAAAATGCAATTTAGCATACTGCATTATTAATATTTAAATCATTAATTATTCAATTTAAAAATAGACCAGCAATGAAAACATAAAATAAAGGAACTGTATATAATTAAGATAAGAAAGATGCAACTACCAATGGGTATTCTTGGAAGTTTGTGCCATTACTATTAATAGCTCATGCCTTTTCCTAATATTTAATGATTAAATTCATACTCTCCAAACTTGATCGGTAACCTTCATTTTTTAATGAATATACTCATAGAATCTATTAAACTAATAATATTTTATAAAATAAAATTCATTTTAATTTTCATATAATAAATCTAAGACTTGCCTTTGCCTACAGATATTGAAAGCGCTTAAATAATAGCAGCACAATTCAATTCATACAAGGACACTCACTAAGAATATCTTATCCTGTTCCACTGTACTAGTTTCTTCTTGTAAGATATTATTACAAATCATCTTTTATCTTAAAATAGTTTGCAAACATGGTGCATTCCAGGAACGTTTATTTTTAACTTACTTGGTGGAGCAATGTTTGGGGTGCTCTAAGGTTTCATTTTATGCGTAGTGGTAAGTCTATATAACTATCAATTTCAAAGGAAATTTAATCAATGTCATTACTATAGATGAATAGTTTGGGAGGTTTCACATGTTACCTAATTTCAAAAGTATTCCTAGGTGAAGTAGTGCATAATAATTTAAAGGAAAAGTTTGAAAATATTTCCTAAAAAGTTAATGAACACCAAGACAACTTATTCTTTTACCTGACTTTCCTTCGTATATTCCCTGGCTCTCCTAATTGGATGATGAACATTTCATTTGCACACATTCATACAATTCAATGGTACTAGGTATTTTTCAGCATCTTTTTTGGATTGATGCCATGGAACTATTTCACATGCCAAGGTGGTCAAATTTTATCAGAAATTAAAGATAAATCAGATGTAATCAAACCAGAAACTTATGTGCAGTTGATTGCCTTTGCTTTGGTATGTCTGATTCCTCCCCTAGTTAAGAAGTTTGTACTCAAAGAAAAACAAAAAAGTCAATGAATATTAAAATAAAAAATAATTCAAGTATTTCTTATAAGTCATAAGCAATTTTAAAGATAGGATTTAATATTAAAATTTAATATTCCGCGTCAGAATTTTGTCAATATGTGATTAATGAAATAAATTAGAAATTCATACTAGTTTGTAAATTCAATTTTTCTTTACTTTTTTGGCTTTCTTTCCTTTTTTAACTTTAAACTTTTTTATTGGTGATTACTCAGCTTCTATTTCTACTTATAAGAATTATATTAAAACGAATATAATTAATTAACTTTTGCCTCTTCTTATTTTGAGCTTTGCTCATTTTATGGAACTAAAGCATTTTTCTATTTTTCTAACTCACTGTGAAGAGCTTAATAAGACATTTCAGAGCCATAGAGTTTTTTCTGCATCTCCTCTAGTTACTTAACGAACACAATCTTTTCTTGATATTATTCATATTTTTCTTTTCTTAGCATTTCTTTAACGTCCCAAACCCCTAACCCTATGATTTGCCTAAATGAGATATTTGCTTTAAAAGTGAAATATAATAAATTCGGAAGTTGAAATATTTCAAATTTAAATTAGAAATGAAAGTTCATCAAAACCCACATACTCAGTCTTGCACTTACGAGCACAAAGAATTTGAAAGCTCAAAGTAGCAGCTTACAGCTTTAGAACTCCTCGCTACAAAAGTCCAACCAAAAATCAATGGTGATTATGAAAGCAGACTTTTGGCATGCTGCCAATTCTGTGGAGACAAATATAATGTTGGTGAGAAGATTCCTAGAATTTTGATTCATTGTGGACATACATTTTGCACTGAATGCTTAAGTCAACTTCATCACAATTTCAGAGTCAGATGCCCTGCTTGTAGAAAACTCATTAAAAATCTTGAGTCTGTTGAAAGATTGGCCACTTAATATCAAATTTTGTATGAGGTTGTGGAAAGAGATCCCAATCCTGCGCTGAGATTGACTATGACGATGAAACTCCTAGAGTCAATTCAAAGCAAGCTTTGCAGAAAGCATAACGATAGGATTATGCATTTCTACTGCTCGAATCACTCTACAGTATTTTGCAGAGAGTGCATCAAGGACTATCACACAGAGGAGAAATGTTTCGTTGTGGATCTCTATGAAATTGAGAAAATGAGAAAGTTGCAATCACAAAATATGTCAATGAATATTAATCAGCTCAAAAAGCGTAAGGATGGATCTGATCAATCCTGCATCCTGGATTCAGATATCAAGCCAAAGGAAAAGAAGGAGAAACCAGTTCACAAAATTCATTTGTAGAGACCTCCCCATGCAATGATGGCTGATTATGCGACTGGCAATTCTCAAGGATTGCCCCTAAATCTTCCAGCTGGAGTTGATCCAAGCATGTACCTAGCTGCTGTTGGTAAGGCCAAACTTGATGGTATTAATGATTTTGGTTATTCAGGCTACAATGGCGATCACTATGGCAACGAGGAAGAGCCCACTGACGAGGCTAGGACTAACGAAGAAGCTTACGAGGAACTTCAGTAATAACTTTAGGGATAAGCCTATGGATAGAGAGGAATTAAGGGCATTCCAGGTGGTGGCAATTGTATATTCTTCAATGAGGAGCATGACGATGATTAATTATCTGGTGATGATGATTAAAGCAGTCAAATTTAATCAATTAACTCAATTTAACTGAATGTCTATTATTTCTAAGTGACTAGGATGAAGAAGACGATGAAGATCATGAAGAGGAGGAGGATCAACTCGAAGATGGAGAGTTCGATCCAAGTATTATAGCTTGTTAGAATTTAGATGGTTAGCAAGATTCCAATGATGAAGACTACTGATGAGCAGAAGTTTTTTCCTTAACCTTGCAAACTAAGTGAAAGTATAATATAAACGTTTAACAATTGAATAACTTGATTTTGTAAATCATTGACTATAATGCTACTTATAGATGC
>ARYC01022776.1:0-10219 GCA_000711775.1 Oxytricha trifallax
ATGGAAAATATTTTTGCCCTTATTGCAATAAAAAATATAACCATTCAAGGAATTTAAAAGTTCACCTATAAAACCATCATGGCAAGAAGTTTGAAGTCATAGATACTGAGACTGGTGAGGTCTTCCTTCAAAAAAGAAAGCCAAGAGACCCTTTAGAATCCTTGGAACAAAGAGCTAAAAAAGAAAATAAGCTTATTAAAGCAGTTAGAAACCTCCCAGCTTCTGAGATAGTGAAAATCACTCTGAAGATACAAGCACTAAAGCTTCCAATTTTAAATGTAATTGACCTTAAAGAATGTAAGGAAGTTATCTTATACTTGAGGACAAGTTTGAGAAAAAGGTCATTACTGATAAGCAGTTCGCATACAAGATTTATCCATTCAACTACTTTAAATACGATGACAAATATCAAATGGAATTTGTCAATGAGTACTAAGCTCTTACTAAAGCAAGGATAGACAGTGCAGATTTATAAATAAGCTCGATGCAATACTCCTTGCTCAAGATCATGTTGCTTTTCGCCTCCCACTATATTAAATGACATTAAAAGACTACATTTAAGATTAAAGAGTTCCAAAGTAGCTACCTCTTATTCTAACAAATGTTTGCAAAGGCATAGAAGAGCTGCACACTTTAGGGTATGTACATAGAGACTTAAAGCCTGAGAATATTATGCTTGGCTTTTCACCTCTCAGAGTAGTAATAATTGATTTCAATAGATCATAAAGAGTTGAAGCTTCAGGACTTGGCAACGTTTATGGTACTCCTAACTTTCCAGAAAGGGAGGACTGGAGAGATGGTGATATTAAGTGGGATGTATGGGCTCTAGCAGCAATTATTGCTGAATGCGATATGCATAGAAATGATTACTATAGCTGTAAGAGAGAGAAAGATTCAAAGCAGAGAATATAGCAATATCTAGACTAGAATAAGATAAAAGGTAAAATGAAAGATATGGCTGAGCAGATTATCTTAAGACCAAACCACAGAGCAGAGCAAACAATAGACTAAATGATCAACTGGATAGGAGATATCAAATTTAGAAAATTAGCACATGATGCCAAGGTATAGTTTGAGTGAATAGTAAAAATAAAACCCCTCTAATACACACTACTATACATTACATTTAAACATTAAACCCCTACATAAACCCTATTAAAACCCTAATAAAGTATGCACTAATAGTCTACTTTTATCAATCAAAAACTCAATCAAACTACTGAAAGGGTTTTGGGGTTTTGATTGAAGGAACTAAAGCAAGTCTCAAAAGACTCCAAATGGAGTATGTTGATGTCATTTACGCTCATAGATACGACGACAATACCCCTCTTGAAGAGACTGTTAAGGCTTTCTCATGGGTTATTGACCAAGGTCTCGCATTCTACTGGGGTACTTCAGAATGGACTGCTGATCAAATTGCTGCAGCAATTGAGTATGCAAAGGCACACGGCCTCCACGCTCCAGTTACTGAACAACCTTAATATAACATGCTAGTTAGAGAAAGATTCGAGAAAGAGTATGAGACCATTTATCAAAAGTACAACTACGGAACCACTTATTTAACTAATATAAAATATAAATAGATAGATATTAATTTAAGGTAAAACAAATTTAATCAGATGTCGTCAGTTTAAAATGCCTGAAATAACTGGTAAGAAATTTATTACAAATCTAGATAATTATATATACTATATAAATCTTATCATTTTTAGGTTCTTCCACTTTATTTTTATATTTTTATCCTCACTGTTCCTTTTTTGAAGTCCCTTTCTGACTCTAATTGCTCTGTTTTTTTTGTATCTTCTCTAATGAATGCTAGTTTGATCTTTGGTGGTCTTTGAATGATTCTTTTAATTCTTAGCTCTCGTCCTCTATCTTCATTGTAGCTGAAGATAGAATTTATTATGAAAAATTTAAAGAAAAAATGTTTTAAAAAATTATGTTGACTGTCTGGTCTCCTCTTGCTCAAGGTATTTTAACCGGCAGATATCAAGATGGTGTAATATAAGATGGCAGATTCACCCACGATCCTGCTTTCATGTTTATTTTCAACATGTATTTCTCACCAGACAAAAAGGACAAGACTATTAAGTAACTCAAAGCCCTTGCTGACTTAGCTAAGGAACTTGGATATACCCAGATTCAGCTTGCTATATATATTTGCACTATTTTTAAATAAAATTTATTTGCATTAGCCTGGGCACTTGTAAGCAAAGATGTAAGCACTTTAATTCTTGGCTTCTCAAAGCTTTCTTACGTTGATGAGAACTTAAAGGCACTTGAGCTCTACAGAAAGTGGACCCCAGAAATTGAAGCTAAGTGCAATGCTATCTTAGGAAACACACCATAAGTAGGCCTAAACTATAATTATTAATATTTACTTAAATTTATTCATGAATTTAAAATTAAAAGAATTATATAGAACATTCACTCCCTACCAAGCAAGAAGAGAATATGCTGTGTTCCAAAAGAAATGAAGAATATATTATAATTCTAATATAAGTAGACTACAAATTTTAATTTCATTAAATTTATCATATAATTTAAAAATATTTTCCGATAGACTTATTAGAGACTATTTATCTTTTATATTAGTTATCATATTGGTCTCTTATTGGAAAAGAGAAATATAAAATCACCTAAATTAATATATATCTTTAGTTTATTACAAGTTTTGCTAATAAAAGATTTACAAATATGGAAAACTAAGATAAGAAAAGCCTTATGGAATACAGATACCTAGGAAGCACTGGTATCAAAGTATCAGCCATTTCATTTGGAAATATGGTAAACCATTACGCCTCCGATCCTCAATCTTCAACTAACGAGATTATTTAAAAGTGCCTTGAATGGGGCATTAACTTCTTCGACACAGCTGAATCATACTCTGCAGGCATGGCCGAGGTCTACCTAGGTTAAGCCTTCAAGGATCTTAATGTAAGAAGAGAAGATGTTGTCGTAACAACAAAACTCTATTTTGGTACTGATGATTCCTTTGGTAAAATGGCATGTCCTTAAGTTAATGCTGTTGGACTCAGCAGAAAACATATCATTGAAGGAACAAAAGCTTCTCTTCAAAGACTTCAGATGAACTATGTCGATGTTATCTATGCCCATAGATATGATGATGATGTCCCACTTGAAGAAACTTGCAGAGCTTTCTCATGGGTGATTGAGAAGGGGTATGCCTTCTATTGGGGTACCTCAGAGTGGAACCAAGATCAAATAGTTGATGCTATTCAATACTGCAGAGCTCATGGTCTTCACGAGCCAGTTACTGAACAACCATAATATAACATGCTGGTCAGAGATAGATTTGAAAAGGAATACGAAAGTGTTTTTTCCAAGTTTGGATATGGCTCAACAGTGTGGTCTCCACTTGCCTCAGGAATACTTTCCGGAAGATACAATGATGGCAACATCCCAGAAGACAGTAGAATGTAATTTATTTAAATAAATGCACCAAGATTTCAGAGTTGCAGGTCTCTTAACCTGGAGATACTTTGGTCCTAAAAAGGAAGGTACAGTGAAGATGCTTAAAGCCATCGAAGCACTCTCTCAAGAACTTGGTTACACTCAAGCTTAAGTTTCCATTGCATGGGCACTTGCAAGCAAAGATGTGAGCACCTTGATTCTTGGATTTTCAAAGGTCTCATATGTTGATGAAAATTTGAAGGCTCTTGAGCTCTACAAGAAGTGGACTCCAGAAATCGAAAAGAAGATTGAAGCGATTCTTGGAAATGGACCTCAACCAACTATGAGCATGAGAATATTATTTTTACATAAATATAGAAGTTTCAAATTTAACAAGACAAGAAGACACATTGCAGTCTTTGAGAAGTAATGAATGGATAAAATTAAATCGACAGATATTTAATAAACTGTTACTAAATATCTATTTAATAAATCCAGCTTAAATTTATTTATTTAATAACTTGAATCCTTTATTTTGAAAATATCTTTCCAAAATTAAAAAATCTATTAAGCATAAAAAAAATATTTTTTTATTAAAAAATGAAATAAATTTAGTATTTAATTAAAAAATTAATGATTTTTTAAAATATGATAGCTCTGCTTATATTAAGAGTTCATATATTGAAAAAGAAATAATTTCATATAAGAATTTTATTTCTTACGTCTTATTCTTATTGAATTCCACAGATTTTTTTATTTAAATTTTTTATCTATATTACCATATAATCTGTTTGTATAAAAATGAAAAATTTTTATGCATATTTAATATTTTTATTTTAAATTAAAAGATAATAGATTTAGTTTTAAACAATGAAGACTATTTTATTTAAAATAATTTTTCTTTATATAATAATACAATTCCATTTATAAGTAATCTTAATTTATATTAATGAAATTCAAATTATAATCAATCACATTAAAATTTAAGCATTTCTATTTTTGATTTATTTTCAATATATTTTTAAGCATATTTTGTAGAGTATCCTTGTTCAGAATATATCGAAAATATTAATCTGCATTTTAGAAACAAATGAAAAAATAGAATTATTACATGTAAAATTATATTTTGCTTTTTTATTATAAAGAAGTCATAAACTTATCCACTATATAATCGAGTTCTATAATTTTTGAAATTTAGATATTAATATAGGAAATTTATATCTTATAAACTGAGAAAAGAGTCAAAAGAAGTTTGATAATGTAAAATAATGTTATCCAATGTTAATATTCAACATTTATCATTAATTAATCGTAAACATTTATTATTAAATATTTGCAAATTATTTAAGCAAAAATTAAAACAAATCATTATATTAATTTATATTTAGCTGTAGATATTTAAAAAGCTTCTATGTACAAACTGATTATTTTCTTGATATATTTATATAGTATGCTTCATAATACTTTTATTAAGTTGAAAAATTTGGTTAAGACTTTATGAGCGATTTGATTGATTTCATCGTCCATCATTAGCAAAGCCGCATCATCAATCTAACCCATGTTAAGCCCCTCTTGCTAGCTATTAGACCTCTTTTATGATAAATTTTAGTTTCTATCTTTCAAAATTTATTAGTTAATTTTATCTACTTCATGAATGTATTTCTCTATAAGTCTCTGGAGGACATTTACAGCTCTTAAGAAATGTGAGCCAATTCTTTTCTGTGATATTCTCATTCTGAGAGATTAAACATTTTCTTAGAGCATTTGCCAATCTTTTCTGTCTAAAATAAGTTCCTCGATTTGGGTTTGGGAATTTAAACCAGATGTGCCTAATCCAGATTGCAAAATTCTTTATTAAAGTCCACCTTCGTTTATCTGTGCTATAATCTTTGCAAAAATAAAGAACAGTCTACTTATTTCAATTTCGTTTAAGAGTTCGGAAATATCGGCTAGATCCACATAATTATCTAAAAAGTGTAATTATTTACATATATATAATTAAACTAAAGAGTTCAAAATATTGCTTCATCAATAAATAAAAAATTAATTAGAAATATTAAATATATTTTTAAAGAACTTTTAAAGAAAGATCAATTTATTATAAAAAAAGATTTATCCTAATTAAACAAAACTCCTAAATTAATTTTTACTTCAATTGTGATTAATTAAACAAAATATAATTAAAGGTTTATGTTAATTAAAAAATATACTTAAAAATAAATATATCCTAAAACAACTAATTATTTAATCTAAGTAGCTTGGCTCCTAAGAAATACCTCTAAGATAAAATTTAATAGCTGCCTCATAGTCATTCTTTTTCTTATTTATCTCACCAATCATGTTACATACTCTCCCAATAGTTATTATAGACTTGGGTTACTAATTGTCATTTTATTGCTAGTTCATGCTGTTTAATTTATAATCGAGTTATTAAATAACAATATCATATAAAATTATGAAGTTTATATAATTTTACTGTTGATATTCTAATTGATATTGCCTGGAGATAATTGTTCTTCTTCGAGTCTCCTATACATTTCAATTTTTTTATTTTCTTCAAGTGATTCTAAGGCACTTTTATGACAAATTTCCGCTTTAATCATATCATTCTTCTCCTCGAAATAAATATTCCCGAGGTTGAAGTAACAGTCTGAGTAGAGTGGGTTAATTTCTAATGCCTTCTAATAAGCTCTTATAGCTTCATCAGGCTGATATATTTATAAGTCACACTTATATAAAATCAAGAAATAATGAGTGATGCAAGGATCTTAATGTGATGCCTATAAAGAAATAAGTCTAAGCCTATAGGGATTGAGAGGTACTCTAGTTCATAAAACTTGAGTTACAAGCACAATCTAAAGCTTAATTGTAGAAAAATAAAGCTTATTGGGGTAGCAGAAGCCACACTCTAATTATATGCGCAAGTTTTAACAGAGTATCATAAAGCTTAGTTGTTGGAGATATTAACTGTAACTGAGATTTAAGAAGTTCCAACAAAGATTGAGATTCCAGATAGTATTGCTGTGTTATAAAAATAACTCATTAAATATATATATGTTTGAATGATGTCATTTTAAGATTTCAAAGAATTGTATTGTTTATTCTCATTAATTACTATATGCTCTAAGAATTCAGTCTATTTATCTCTCACCTATCTTTACAGTAAATCAAACACTCTCACTTTGAAATCTGGATCTAAGCTCTTGTTTTAGAAGTACTTAATTATTTGGTTATAGAAATGCTGATAAGACTAATCTGTGGACCTGTATTAAATATTTGGTATGAAAACTCTTTAAATTTGACTCCCACCAGTCTCTCCCATATTATTCCCTCTAGAACTTTGAGCATTATCCTGCTATAGTAATTGCTCTATGTTTTAAGCTAGCACAAGAAACATTTGAAGGATTTGCTAGAAGTATAACTTTTAAACTTTGTTCAATCTGGTTGACTTCTCAATAATTTCAGTGGTTAGTTTAAGATTCATTCTTATCTTTTTAGGTTTCTTTTTCAAGGTTAAGAAAATCAGAGCAACTATGTATTAGAATATGTTCAATTCCTAGCTATCAGTTCTCCTACAATAAAAACATAAATTTTTAGAATGCTAACTTACTACAGAAATTCAAGGCAGTTTCTAAGTCCGTAATGCTAGTGATATTGCTAATTCTAACTTGTGTCAAGCTAACTTCCTAAATTATCATTCTTTTGATTATAGTCAGGCTGTGAATATCTATTCTAACTGCTGGCCAGTATCTCTCTATATAACTCCTCATTGCAATCGTCTTCATTTGCAATATCGTCATCTCTGTAGTTATTGAATCTCTTGTTACTTTAGTTTTGCTTGGAGTCTTTAATATTGAAATTAATCTGTCCGAAAGTTTAAGCACCTGGCAAGGATATCAGTATTTCACTATTTTATTGAGAAACTATTTGGTCTATGTGAATCATCAGTTTTGATAGGATGTAGTCTCCCAATGCGTATTAAATGTGACCATACTTAAAATAAAGTTGCTTTTTAATAATATTTCTATACATGAGTAACTTCTCATAAATGATAATTGCAGTTTGATAACACTCAAGTGACTCCACAAACATTCCATTTTACTGATATGAAATAGCCAGTTCGTTCCAAGTAATAACATATTTAATAAGCATCTGTCTCTCAATTGAATTTTAAATCATCAGTTATGATTAGTTTTATTGTTAGTTTCTTTAGTCTATTTATGAAGTATGATATAGAAAATACATAACTTTATTAAAAATAGACATATGGAATATTGCTCTAATTCAAAATACCTTAATCAAAAAAAGATTTCAGCCATTTTTATTTAGTTTTTAAACAAAGCTATTTTAATGGACTTTAAATTTGAGGCGACACTAATCCAAAAAATAATAAATTAATTAATAAGTAGTATTGTTCTGATTTTTCTATTATTCATTTAAATAATAACAAAGAATAAATTCCTAATGTATAATTTTAATAAAAAACATTAATGGAATAAATCTTAAATGTATCTCAATAAAGAATCAATGATTTTTATGTTATTATTTAAAAGTATTAAAAGAACTGAGATGTTAAACAAAATATATACAACTATTATAAATTATGATATTTCAATAGTAAAATGAAATTTATTCTCAACATTATTGAATAAAATTTTGGAATAACTAATCTATTGAATTTATTTTATTTAAATTTTTTTATTTAAAATAACGATTTCTGAAAATTATTAAGATAGATGAAAATATATTATAATTAAAAAGATCTATTATATTATCTAAATGTGATGGATAATTGCTCTAAACATCTATATAATTACTAATTGACTTAGTGTTATTAAATATAAATAAACTTAAAGAACTCAGATGGAAGCTCAAGACAAGAAAAAACTTATGGAATATAGGTATCTTGGAAATACTCTAATATTTCAAAAGGTGTTTATAGTTTATTTAAGCATGAAACTCATAGCATAAATCATAATACTTTCATTAAATAAATTTTAAAAAGTGTAATTTCAATTTAAATACCGGAATCAAAGTATCAGCTATCTCATTCGGAAACATGGTTAATCACAACGCTGCTGATCCCCAAGCCTCCACAAACGAAATTGTAGCTGCTTGCCTTGAATGGGGCATTAACTTCTTCGACACAGCTGAATCTTACTCTGCTGGTAAAGCTGAAGTTTACCTTGGACAAGCCTTCAAGGATCTTAATGTAAGAAGAGAAGATGTTGTTGTTACAACCAAATTGTTCTTTGGTACTGACGATACCTGGGGAACTGCAAGCCCAAATGTAAACAGTGTTGGACTCAGCAGAAAGCACATCATTGAAGGAACTAAAGGTGCTCTCGAAAGACTCCAAATGAACTATGTCGATGTACTTTACGCTCATAGATACGACGACGATGTCCCCCTTGAGGAAGTTTGCAGAGCTTTCTCATGGGTTGTTGAGAAGGGTTACGCTTTCTACTGGGGAACTTCAGAGTGGAGTCAAGACCAAATTCTTGAAGCCATTCAATACTGCAGAGGTCACAACCTCCACGAGCCAGTCACTGAGCAACCATAATACAACATGTTTGTGAGAGATAGATTCGAAAAAGAATACGAGAATCAAAACCCCAAAACCCCTTAATGAGGTTTATAAGTGCTTTGATTTGTAGGGTATAGTTGGGGTCTTATTGGGGTTAGTAGAGAAAACGCAGGTTTTATGTGAATTTAATGAATATTTAATGAGTATTAGAGTACTTAATTAAAACAAATTTAATCTGCTTGTCTATGTTGTATCTCTTGAATCTTGCTCTCTATAGTGGCTCAAGTATGTCATTTAAGGATTATCTAGGATATGAAGGAGCTCTCACGATTATCATCTCTACTATGCTTTTATTTCTTCGCAGACATCTTTTTTCTTTATATGCCCCTAAGCCAAGCTAATTGATTGTTTTTCATGCTTAGTACCAAAGTAAGACATGCTTTCTATGTCATTTTCTAATATGATAGCAACAACTGCCCATACATCCCACAAAACAGAGCCATTTGTCCAATTCTCTCTGAATGAGAAGTATCTTGGTGTCCCAAGAACCTTTGCTAATGTTACAATCTCTTATCTTAAGGCTCTATTGAAATCATAACTATAACTTCTAAAGGACAGACGTTGAGCATAACATTTTCAGGCTTCAGATCTCTATGAACATATCCAAGTTCATACAACTCCTATACACCCTTAATCATATCTGAAAGTATATCATTCAAGTAATTCGGATATCTGTTTTGATATAGATCGTCTCTTAGAGTCATTTCATATTTCTTAAGCCTTAGTGCAATGAACCCAAAGCCTAAAATAACACCGTCTAGCTTAAGCAAGTTCTTGCAATCTCTTTTTTATGCTTCTCTAAGAACGATATATTCGTTAGCAAACTCATTCTAATACTGTTCATTCTTAATGAGATAGCTGAAAGGATATACCTTGTATGCAAACTCGTCGACTACTATAAGTTTTGCCTTGCTAGGCACGTATATATTCAATTAGTTTTCTATACAACTGCTAAGATCAACAGCATTTAATGCAGGAATATACATAGCTCTCTCTTAGAAGCATGCTAAAAATGTATTGCCTGCAGGTTGATTCATTGACTCATATCGTTTCTGCCTCTTGAGCTTTTCTTACTACTCTCTTAAAGATTCAAAAGTCTTAGACTTTCTCTTGGCAGGTATAAGTTTTTAAGTCTCTTAATCTTACATTAAAATCTCACTTAAATGATGCTTCTGCATATGTCTTTTAACCTTAGCTGAGTGAGTGTAAGACTTCATG
>ARYC01022778.1:0-10089 GCA_000711775.1 Oxytricha trifallax
ACAAATGTTGACCCTCATCTTGTTGGACCTTTATCTTTCTTATCAATGTGATTGCGAGAAGCCGCTCATCGTTCTAGAAAGCAACCAATTTAGACATGATTCCTTGCCATAAAAAATTTTGAGGTTTCTCTCATATTATTTTAGCTTCATCTGCTGTGATGCCAAAAGATTGCAGAGCCTGGCTGAGAGAGCAACTCTTCCTAACTCCAGTTAAGTCCCTTGATAAGGTTGGGCTTTATTAGCAAGCTTAATTTTGTAAGGCCGGTACTTGCTTGTAAGTGATTATCTTGAAGCTGTATTACTATGCTTTTGATCATAGTCTCAAAATAAGCAAAGTCTTCATGTTCAATAAAGTCAAAATCTTCGCAGGAGTCTAGGTAAGGTGCCAGCATCTTTAACAACAGCCAACCTTCAGACTTGTATTCCTATTCTTTTTTAGCTAGGAGTAGATTCATCACACAACCGCTTTAGGTAGTAAATGTCCAAATGTATACAAAATGTCAAAATGTTTACGCTAAAGTAAAAGTTCATAAACCTCATCTTAAACTTTAGTAGCTTGGTGATGAATCGCAATTCTCAGCAACTTTTTGTGTTATAAAAGGGATTTTGTCAAACTTGTGAGGAGCTAGTTTTGTATTTGAGGTGGTGCTGTGGTATAGCTCTGTAGAATATTTTGGCTAGTTGTTAAATAAGGCCCTTATTTTAGAAGAATCAGCAAAATTAGAGATGCTATTGACATCCATGGATTAGTCTAAAGTCATCTCTAGAGTTTTATCTTTTAAATTGTTTGCACTTTAATCATTTCCTATTTAATATGAATGAGAGGCAACTTGATAGCGCTTGATTTTATATCTTTCTTTCTGATAACTTCTTGAATGATTTCCTTGCTTAGATCAAGTAAGGGAGGAACATCAAAAACAGTCTTATCCTTAACCTCTTTAAAAGTAAACTTGAAATTCTATGTAGCCACCTTTATTTCCTAGATGTGAGCATTTGTAACTTTTTTTAAAAGCTTTTGATTTTTCTTTGAGAATTTTGATCATCGTTTGCGCTTAATAATTTAGCTTAGTGAGCTCGCCCATGAGCAGTCCTATTCATCACAACTCTATGACAGGTTTTAACCAAACCACATGTCAAGATGATCAGAAAGCTCCACATCCTCACTTTTATCGTAGACGAGGGTTTTAACCACACTTAATGTTGCTACTTAATAAATGTGGTAATTAAATTATTATATTAAAAACTTAACTGATTAAATTAAATAAATTCATTAATCGAAGAGAGTTTACTTAATTACTTTATACAAAATCAAAAATCACAATCCCATAAGCTCTGAAGACATCATAAATCTTCAACTTCACAAATGCAAACATTTTGACAAAAAGTGTAAACATTTGGACATGAATAAAAAATAGGAAATTATTTCAATTTTAACTTTAATTGAATCGATTTTTGTGATTATTTGTGATTTTTTGTGATCTTCACAAATTTCCCTCAATATTATACAATAATAAAGTTAATCATGAAGAATTCTTAATTGAGCTTATCAACTTATAATCACAATCTCACATATTACATAGTAATTTAATCAAAAAGTTGTAAAAGCTATTAATTCAACTAGGATTTCTAAATGAACAGCATACAAAATCAAAAAAGAGATTACAATCAGTTCATGGAGGAAGGGAAAGATGAGTAAGAGTTGTTAAAAATTGCTCAGGGTGAGTTGTATGGCAGATTCAGATCAAAGGTTGACTTCTATAAGTACCTCACAGAGATTCGTAAAATATTACAAAAACCTCTGATATTTATTTATAGTGAATATATATTTACCACCAATTGAAACAGTTAACAAAGACTTTTTGAGACAAGTTTTGCAGGAATAAAAGAAAGTCTTAAACAATAGCGTTGTCAAGCTGATCAATGTACCTAAATACGAAGAGCTCTCAGTATCAAACATACTGAATTAAATCTAACACAGTTCTGAGATTAAAAGCTTTCTTCCAGACAATGGATATAAAAATAAACATATTGACAGAACCTTCTTTTTAATGTGCTGCACACAGTAGAAACATAATACTTAGAGACTTTGATTCAACATCCACAGACTGTAAGAAACGACCCTTGTCATAATGAGGAGAAATGTGACTTCATTAAGATATCGAGTTAATGGTATGAGAAGCTGACCAAGCATCCATTTATATCAAGTAATAAATATATATATTCCCTCACTAACCACTATATAGAAAAGCCTGGAAAGACTATTCACTTATTGAAGGAAAGTAGCAGAAAGGTCGCTGCTCGCAAGCAAAAGATAAAACGAGAGTTGGCTATGAGCTTTTGGAACTTTAAGGCAACCGGAGGAAATTATATATAGATGAGATAAAATTTTGATGGTCAGTCAGAAGGAGAATTTAATCAAAACGGTTAAATGGGAAAAGACACTCCATCGAGTTAATTTTAATTTAACATTTGATTTTAAGCAAACCTTAATTAAATTTTATCACATATTAAGAACTCTTATTAAGCCTTTTCTACATATCTCCTTGACTTTTGTCTATTCTATACTCTTAATGCTCTCTTTGATTAGTGACACGTGATCGATTTCTTTTTCATTATTTGTATAATTTAGTTTATGTTTTTTGTAAGAGTTTTTGAGTAAACTAAAGTAATTTTCAATGGGATTTGTCTAGGGTGAATAAGGGGGGCAAAAGACTTGTGGTATCTCTAAACAGTTTAGGGTTTCTTTAACCCTCTTGCTGTGATGTACCCTCAGATTATCGCAGACAAGAGCGACCTTTCTCAAGCCAGTTTTTCCTTTTAGCTCATTGCAGAATTCGGGGGGGGGTCTAAGTCGGTGCAAAATTTTTCAAAATCCGCAAAATTATTTTTTTTCAAAAAATCAAAATCCCTAAGTCGGTGCATGATCAATTTTTGACGTTATTGCTACATTTTATCATCCTATCCCACATAAAAAGTATCCTTATTAACAAAATTTTTGTCTCAGCTTGTGAATCGAACTCCTTCATGAGATTTTGATCATAGTACACTTATAATATTATTACAAAATATTATTTCTCTGTGTCAGATATTTGTTAAGTTAAACAATAAAATATTGTTTCATACTATAATGTCTAATTAGTCAGTAAGCAACAAAATTGGGGATAAAGAACATTATAATTGTTCGCTAAATTTAATCATGTCTGTCCTTATTATAAAAACCATTGACTCAATTAATTGTCTTTTTTTAAATACACTAATCAATGTGTACGAATTTTTTAATTCCAGACAACATTAAGTTTTGCGAATAATTAAGATGTTCTTAATCCCTAATTTTGTTGCTTACTGACTAATTAGACATTAAAGTATGAAACAATATTTTATTATTTTACTTAAACAAATATCTGCCACAGAGAAAATATATTTTTGTAATAATATTATAAGTGTACTATGATCAAAATTTCATGAAGGAGTTCGATTCACAGGCTGAGACATAAATTTTAATTAATAATGATACTTTTTATGTGGGGTAGGATGTTAAAATATATCAATAATGTCAAAAATTGATCATGCACCGACTTAGGGATTTTGATTTTTTTGAAAAAAATAATTTTGCACCGACTTAGACCCCCCCCAGAATTCAATGAACCTCTCAATATCAGTAGACTTCTTATAAATTTTAAATAACTCAAGGCCTTCAGACTCGGATACTGCAGCAACAACTGCATAGGCAATGCTATAACTGCTCCTATTACTCTGTTAGATGTTTTTGCCCTAACTGCAATACTCGAGCTTAGCTTGTGTATTGAATGAGAAGATTGTTTCATCAACAAACAAGATGCAGTGATTATCCTTTTTTAATTGTAATAGATGATTTTGCATGTCGAAGAGCTACTAACCAAAGTTCTAAGCCTACTTTTAAGTTTTTGTTTTGATAGTCGAAATAGCTTTACGCTTGATCATGCACTTTTAATAAAGTTTACAGAGTGTTGATGGGGATATTTTCATCTCCGGAAACTACCTATGAAATATCTGGCATCTTTTTTATAGTGTGAGGCCTGCGAATTATTTTAGATATTTATCACATGTGAGAAACTCAATGTGATTTGCTTTTAGCTTTCTTTATTTTTCCTTCTTGCTTGTTAACCTCTTAAGCAATTAACTCGCATAGGTTACAAAGCACTAAGCACCAGGTTTCAACATTTCGTAGTCCTTAAGAGCCTAACTGCATATTTATTTTACTAATGGGAGAGGAGCACTAGAAATTTTCTATACTTATGTGATAGAAAAAGCATAAGCAGGTTTGTATACATTAAACCCATCTGGGAACCTTAATTCTAGAATGAATTGTAATTATTAAAGAGTTAATTATTTCATAATTAATAATTATTAAATAAGAAATGAAATTTAAAAACTATTTCTAACCATTGCAATTCCTGTGATATTAGAACCTACAACTCAGGATAAAAATATAAATCAATGTAAACATTTTGACAAAAAGTGTAAACATTTTGACATATGTTTTTATATTTGACTTATAAATGTAAGTAATTCATTTTTGAATAAGTTAGTATAATAAATAAATTTATAAAATATTGGCAATAATGGTGTATAGTTGTCCAGTTTTCGGCTGCAACTAAGAGGGGAGCAGATACGCACTCTACAAGCACTATGAAAGAGACCATGGAATGATCAAAGTTGAAGAGTACCTAGCCAAGAAATATGTGTGTGACAAATGCCACAGGAGATATGGTCATCGCTAATCACTATGCAGACACAAGAAGGATTGTGAGAAGAAAACTAAACAGCAAATGGCCAAGGAATTGCAAAACTTCGCTGATTAAGAATTCGCTTATGAGAACTTAAACAGGCCACCCAATCCAATACGATGCGATGTAACTGTATATACAGTGTGGACCTCCTTGAGACAAAGCCAACTATAAAGAGATGGAAACTTGTTTAGAGCAATTATGATGGACCCTCCTAGGGACTCTACGATGCTCGACCTAGGCTACAATGTCCTTTCTGACAATAAGATAAAAAATATGCCGATAGAGTTAGTTCAGGAAGAAGGTTTCCTCTTCATGTGGGTCACTAACGGTAACCAAAGGTGGCCCTTGACTTCTTCAAGCTTCACGGTTACAGATGGGTTGAAGCAGTGGTATGGGTTAAGCTCGACAAGAATGGCAACGTTTTCAAAGGTCCAGGCAGGTACTTGCAACTTGGTATGGAGCAGTGTTTGGTTGGAGTGAAGGGAAAGTACGATGCATATGAAGAGTTCGCGGAGTTTCGACAAAGCCTGAACGTGATAGTGAGTCCAATGAGGGAGGCATCGTAAAAGCCAGATGAGATTTATGATATAATTTAGAGACTAGTGCCTGATGGACCCTACTTGGAGGTCTTTGGCAGACCCCACAACGTCAGACTAAACTGGACCACAATAGGGAATGAAATTTGATAATTGAATACTGTAATATTAAGTTGTAATTGTTTTAAATATTAAAAGTTAAATTTAATCTACTAATTTAATTATATTCTCCTTGATTAAATATAAATATAAGACATTTATCAAAGTAGTTTTGCAATTAAAAATAAATATCTTTTACATTTTGAGAAATAAAACATTCAGTATACTTAATTAAAATAAAACTCTACTTGATAATTTATTATTTTTATTATTTCTTCATTTTTTAATTTAAATAAATTAATTCATGTTTGCTTGTAATTTTTTATGCATCACCAATAATGAAAAGGCAAATTAATTGACACTTTATAAAAACAAACCGAAACCTCATATATAAAGAAAAAATAATAAAATCCCTCAATCATATAAAGACACATAATATTCAGAGATAAAATGGATAATCAATAACAAGAACAGATTGAATAATCTTCAATTAATCCAATATAAAAATCTTTCAACAACGAAACACATGTGAGTAACTATATCAAAGCCATGAAACGATCATACGATTTTCAATCCAATAAAAAGTCTCCTAGTTAAAATAACAAATCCACTGATCAGTAGATTATGCTATTAAATACATTAACTGATATAAATAGCACGATTGATCATTCTGCGCAGAATAGTAGAGCTAAGCAAGCTTCAATTATACAATTTGCTGAGTTATTTGAAAGTCAGAATAACTAACATAAAACATTTTCAAGTTAAAGTTCTGCATCTAAAGTGTAATTAAAATTGAGATTTATCAATAAATCAAACTATACATCATAATAAATAGGGAAACATTAAAAGAATAGTATTGATATATAAAGCTACAGTTTTAATAATCCCAATTAAAACACCACTTTGCATAATTATAATCACGATCTGTTAAGGAAAATCTTCAATAAGGCACATTAAATTTTTTAAATTGAACCCAGAGTAAATAATTAATCTATAAATTTCGATGAAAATTAATCATTTACAAAAGATAGTAGTAATTTTAATACAATAGGTGAGAGGGTGAGAAGTCTAATTTAATCTTTAGTTTACAGAAAACATGTGTATTAAGAACCTAATTTTAATTTTATGCATAAATTTAGTAAAATTAACGTAGATGCTAATAAGAGAGAAGTCTAGTCAAAATTGCTATCTCAAGTGCAAGATTTAAAGAATCTTTTCAATAAAACGTTTGAATAAAGCTAGAAGAATAATTCTACTCAGAGTGGTTAAGGTGAAGTTTAAAATTAAAAATAACCTATTAGTAGGTTGTTAGATCTAAGTTAAAATATGGATATTTGTACTTCACAAAAATTTCTAGGATTCCATGTTACAGATAGGCATGTAAAAACATCTTAAGTTGGTTCAAGAATTCATTAATAAATAAGATAAAGTAAATTAACAAACAAGCCCATATTCTTAAATCATGGTTTAGATAATCAATAAATTAGTAACAGATAGTTTCAATCAATTGATGGTAATTAACTTAAACTAAAGCGAATACTTGGAATAGACAATTATCTGCATTCACAACACTGTGGTAATTCTAATGATCCTCACAGTTAATTTCATCAAAATTAAATTTCTTAAGTAAAAGAGTAAATTGAATTCAAATAGGAGTTTTTGAAAAGTTAAATTTAAATTTGAATTAATCATTAATTATTATAAATATTTGGTTGCTTGTTGATTTGTGATGGAAGCCCTTATATATATATATTAGTACTTAGTATGAAAACGAAAAGCAACCAAATTTTAAAGTGAGTATTTAAGACTTTTAATATTATTAATTAGACTTAAAAATTATTCATTCTAGCTGTTGGACTGAGACTCAATGGATAAGACATAGCCCTACGAGAAGGACCACTACGAGCCGCCTCTGACCTCGCCCTCGGTGCAGCTGTCGCCCTCCGTTCTGCCGCCGGGGATGGACCTTGAGCTGGTCGAAGAGCCCTTGATGAGCTGGTGGGAGCTGCCCCCGAAGATTGCATGTCTACTGTAAAGCATCTCCCTCAAAGAGCACTCCATTCAAAGCTTCGTGAGATCTTGAAGACCCTCTTCAACGCACACACAGTCAATCACCACTGGGCACACATTTCGAAGGAGATCGAGCGCCATGATGGGAAGCAGAGCCTTGAGCTTGCATTGAGGACGCCTATCGAGAAAGAAGGGGACCCTTTAGGAGCCTTAGATCCTGCGCTTGGTGATAAGAAGCAATCAGAGTCGTTAAGGGCGTGCTCAAGGTTAGAGGTGGGGGCCCTATTTAATACACACGTTAGAACTAAATCAAACAGACTACGATTACCAAGCACATGTTCTCTTCACTCTAAATGGAATTCACGTGAAAACCCAAAACTTGCCTCTATGGTTGCTGAAGCAAAAATGTGGATCAACGCATTGGCTCCATCAATTCAGCTCTTTAGAGTAGTTGACCCAGAAGACCCTACAATCTTCCTCGGTTATGACTACTTCAGATTCTCAGACCAAATTGTAGGAGATGTTGCTTTAGCTTCATATGTTGCTATGACCTACACCAAGTTAGCTTCCGTCCTCTTAGATGACACAACTGCCTTCCCAACAGCCGATGTTGAAGCACTTATTGACGAGAGCATCAAGTTTGTGTTCAGCTATGGTTTAACTTGAACATTCGTTTATCCAACTAACAACTTCATCAACAGCAATGTTGAAGACAATATCCTAGCTGCATTCATCATGAACAACTCTGCTAACACTGATCACACTGTATCTAAGCTACAATTGGTCCTGCCGCACGGGCAGATATTCATGCTGATCAGGACTCCTCTTCCACCCCACGGTAAGATTAATGGTACTTCTATATTTCTTATAGTAACAATCAAAACCCCAAAACCCTTTCAGTAGTTTGATTGAGTTTTTGATTGATAAAAGTAGACTATTAGTGCATACTTTATTAGGGTTTTAATAGGGTTTATGTAGGGGTTTAATGTTTAAATATTAGTATTTTAAGTGAGTATAACAAGCGAGTTTTTAATATATTTCACATAAACATAAGCTTAGAGTCATGTGGCAGTTCTCTGAATTTTATCTTTCTAAGTTGATGTTTTATTGTTTCTATTGTTTGTTAATTCTCTTAGCTTGGCTTGATAATAGTTGAGTATTCAAGTTCTCTGAGACCTCCATTTATTTTATTTTTATCGAGATATTGTTTAATTCTCTGCTTAGAATCTCTTTCACCCCCGCAGCTAAAGTAATCGTTTCTTGGCATGTCGCTCTCTATTATTATTAATGCTAGAGCCCAGATATTCCATTAAGTGTCTCCATCTCTCCAATCCTCTCTCTCTGGGAAATATCCAGGAGTGCCGTATACATTTCCTTATAGGGGGCAGAGGCTTGCACTCTTTGAGCTCTGTTGAAGTCAATAATATAAACTCTAAGAGGCTAAAAGTACATCATGATGTTCTCTGGCTTTAGGTCTCTATGAACATAACCTAGCTTGTGAAGCTCTTCTATCCCTTCAACTATCTGCTATACTATCAAGCTAATTTATCTCTAGCATCTATTGTCAGATAAGAATTCTCTGTAAGTCATTTCAAGTAAAGGAAGCCTGAAGGCTACATGATCTTTGCCAAGTAAAATAGCATCAAACTAGATGATATGCCTACACTCATTTAACTTTGCCTTTTAAAGAGCATAATATTCATTAGCGAATTCCATTTGGAACTTGTCATCAGCAAGGAATTAATTGAAAGGATATATCTTGTAATCATATTAATCATCAGTAATGACTCTCTTCTCTATTTTTTCTTCAAGAGTGAGGTAGCTTTCTAGGCAAGAATCTAAGTCAATAATTTTTAATATGAGAATCTTCGTTGCCTCTATTTTAACCATTATTTTATTGATCTCAGAGACTGGAAAGTTCTTGACTGCTTTCTTCATTTTAACTTACTTCTAGACTTCAACTCTAAGAGACTCCACTGGGTTTCTTGATCTTTTCTTTTAGAGGAATCTATTCCCTGTGGGTTCATGAATAAAGACAAAACTTTAATTGTGCTTTTTCTTTAAGTGCACTTTGAGGTCTCTAGTATGAGAATATGGCTGCTCACAGAACTCACAGACATACTTCCCATCTTTCTTTTAATGCTTAAGATACAACCTTGGCATATCGTTGTGTATATCTCTCAAGTGTCTCTTATAAGTTGACTTGAAAGGGAAAACTTTTTTGCATTCTTTGCATTAATAGTCAACTTTGGCTGGTATTTATTATAGTCTATGGCGGGTTGTTTAACCTCCTCCTCAATTTGCACAGCTTCTTTGATTAAACCTCAAAGCTAGACTGGTCAAAGTTGTCATAAGTAGGCTCCCACTGAGTACAAGCGTCTCTGGTCTCTACTTTTCTTGGTTGCTGGAATGATAACTTTTATTGACATGATCCAAGTAATGCCGCTCTTCTCAAAATTTTAGCGCTCATTTTAGTTTTCTGATATATTTCATTATAATAATGATAAAATCTACCTTGATAAACTTATATAGTAGAGTATAAGACACTCTAGTAGATTCTTTGCTGAGAGGTAAGAAAATTAACTAACCATAAAAGACTGTAAGTTGACATATTTTATGAGAATTTTATACATTTTAGTAATTTAAAATACTCCTAATGAAGTTTTGTTTCTCTA